>ML776687.1:644798-660182 GCA_009831015.1 Picea engelmannii | reverse complement strand
TATATTTTTATTTTTATTTTTATTTTTTAATATATATATAACGTGTCCTCCGTGTCATGTTTCCGGGGGTCGCCGTGCCCGTGTCCGACACTCGTATTTCCGTGTCCTCCGTGTCCCGTGTCCACGTGTCTGGTGACTTAGCTGGGAGTGTTGAAATATTGTAACTTCGAAGAATATTCTAATTATATTTGAGTTATTATCCTATAGATCAAATCCCCTTTTGTGGATTGATCATGTCGGGACTTGTATAAGACCAAATCCCTTTTGTGGACTGGTTAAACCATATTTATATAGTGGCATTTGTAAAGTCGGCCCCTAGGGTTTATAAAGTGGTTTTAACCACTCTTGGAAGAAGTCGGCCCTACTAAGTGAAGAGACATAACCCTAGCGCCTCCTCAACGAGTATTTATAAGTGAGGATAGCGCCTCACTTGTTCATTCACTCACTCACTCATCTAGTGCGCATCTTTTGAAGGCAGTTGCAATTGCAGGAGGAAGAAGAAGAGAGGCGCATGCTCGGTCCTAATTTATTCTTGGAGTTTTGGTCTTAGTCTTGGCATTGTATTGGCAATCTACTATTGAGGAAGTTTTTGCTAGGTTTTCTCCCCCGTGAGGGTTTCCCGGGATAAAATGTCGTGTACCTTGTGATTGTGTTTCTTTCAGTGATCCTCTTTATGTTGTTGTTTTGGAAATACATTGAGAAGATTGGAAATAACCTAATAACAACATTAATCTTAACATGGTATCAGAGCTTGACTGAATAGGGCACCTTTCACTGGGTATCTAAAAACGTCAATGTTGTCATACAAGAAAATTAAGGCATTTTACTGAAGAGGAATTTCTGACCAAAAACTATCTAGGGAAGTGCACCCTACCCTAGCACATCTTTTGGCAGCTTGAACGCACCTTTTCAGTGGCCAGATTCTCTGAAAAGTCAAACCCTAGTTTTGACTAGTACTAGAAAACAAGAACCAATACCAAAAGTACCAATCCAAAAGTGCGAAGGTCAAGTTTCAAGGGGTAAAACTTGGAATTTTCTTAAACAGTCAACTCCACCCAACTCGCCTCAACCCAACGCATCTCATGGTAAGTTCAGATTCATTTTTTGAGCACTTTCATTTTCTGGTCATTTTCCTAGCTCTAGGTCAAGATGTCTGCAAGCACCAAGCTTGTTGACAAGTTAGAAGGTGTGGAAAATTTCCGTGCCTGGAAGTACAGAATTGGACTCATTCTTGAAGAGAATGACCTTGAAAAATTCATAAAAATTCATAAGTACCAGAACCCGAAGAAGAAGCAGCCAAAGAGAAGTACAAGAAGGATATGATTAGGGCCAAAAGAATAATTGCAGATTCCATTAAAGACCACTTGATCCCTCAAGTGTCTTCTAAGAATACTCTAAAAGATATGTTTGATGCCCTAGCCAAAATGTATGAAGGAAGAACATCAACCAGAAGATGAATCTGAGAACCCAACTCGAGAAAACAAAGATGCAGAAAGAAGAAACAGTTCAAGACTATTTCTCTAGGGTTTCTCAATTCAAGGAATAGTTAGAAGCAATTGGAGACAACTTAGATGAAGATGAACTCATAATGACAACTCTTAATGGTCTCACAAGACCTTGGGATGCCTTCTTCCAAACTATCTATGCAAGAAAAGAGAAACTCCAATTTGACAGTCTATGGGAAGAATGTGTTCAAGAAGAAGCAAGAGTGGCCAACTGAGAAGTCGTACTATTAAGGGACAAAGCTCAAGCCCTAGTTGCTCATGCTAAAGGAGGAAAGAAAAGGTATCATTTCCAAAAGGAGACAAATTTTCATAAAGAATCTCACCCTCTAAAGAGATTCCAGAAATATCATAAGGGTCAAAGAAAGGGAAAAGACTTCTCCTCTTATCAATGTTATCATTGTGATAAGATGGGACAAATTGCTAAGAACTATCCTGCCAGAAAGGAAGAATACAAGAAGAAAAATAACAAAAGACATCATGCCCATGCAGTTGAAGATGATGAGACACCCAAGAAGTTGACTAAAGAAGAAATTGAAGATTATGTTTTGTTTTCTGCCCTCTCAGGATCTGTGACACCTGGAGAGGATACTTGGCTCATAGATAGCAGTGCCTCTAAGCACATGACAGGTCAGAAAGACATTCTCTCTAGCCTTACAGAAAAGGACTTCCCCTAGAAAGTTTCACTTGTAGATGATTATCAGTACCCTGTCAAAGGAATGGGAGAATCGACCTACAAACTAGATTCAGGAACTCCGATGAGAATGAAGGATGTACTCTATGTACCAGGTTTGACAAAGAACTTACTTTCTATCTCAGCCCTAGATAAGAAAGGTTTTAGGGTTGCCTTCATAGATGGTGAAGTTCTTATGTGGCCTAAAGGAAAAACTATAGAAGATGCAATTGTTATTGGAACAGAAGAAGGAGGTTTGTACAAGCTAAAAGGTCACTCAGATGTAGCCTTAACTCACTCTATTGAAAGTCCTTGTGAACTTTGGCATAGACAACTAGCTCACATCAACTACAAAGCCTTACCATATGTAAGCAAGGTAGTTACAGGTTTACCAGAATTTAAGGTTGATCATGAAGGTGTATGCAAGGGATGTTCACATGGAAAGAACATTAACAATCCTTTCCCAAAGAGCGACAGTAAAGCAAGAGGAATCTTGGAACTCATCCACTCAGATGTATGGATTCAAAACGCCCGAAGAAATGTTCACCAGAAAGAAGCCAGAAGTAAGCCATCTCAAAATATTTAGTTGTCCAGTATTTGTACACATTCCAAAAGAAAAGAGAATTAAGTTGGATCCGTCTGGAAAGAGGTTGGATACTGTGAGGTCTCTAAGGCCTTCGGAATTTACATACCAGGTTACCATCATAATGAGATCAGCAGAGATGTAACCTTTGATGAAGATGCAACACTCAAGAAGAAGTATATGAAGAAGAACCTGTAGCTCCCAGAGTTGCAGAACCTGTGAAGGAAGTTACAGTTACCCCTGATGATGAGATTCTAGAAGATCATGATATGATAGAATCTCAAGAACCTCCACGTATGACGATCTCTCACAAGAGAAAGCCAGCTTGGGCGAGAGAACTTAATCAAGATGCAGAGAAGTATGGTGCCCCAGAAGGAACCATGAGACAAAGCAAGAAACCTAAGCCATTCTCCAACTATATGGCCTTGATGTGTGATCTCATAAAAAAGGAACCCACTTGCTTTGAAGAAGCCATTCAGAAGAAAGAATGGGTGGATGCCATGACAGAAGAATACCAGTCCATTATAAAGAATGATGTATGGGAAGTAGTTCCCAGACCAAAGAACAAAGATGTGGTATCTTCCAAGTGGATATACAAGATAAAACACGCAACAGACGGAAGTATTGAAAAACATAAAGAAAGATTTGTGGCTCGTGGTTTTTTCTCAAAAGGAAGGTATTGATTATGAAGAGACATTTGTTCATGTAGCCAGATAAACTTCCATCAGAACCATCATAGCTCTTGCAGCCAAAATGAAGTGGAAGTTACACCAGATCGATGTGAAAACAACCTTCTTAAATAATGTTATTGAAGAAGAAGTGTATATAGAACAACCACAAGGATTTGAAGTTGAAGATAGAAAGACTCATGTCTGCAAGTTGAAGAAAGCTTTGTACGGGCTTAAGCAAGCTCCTAGAGCTTGGTATGGCAGAATTGATAGTTTCCTGACAAGCTTGGGCTTTACCAAGAGTAAAGTTGATTCTAACCTTTACTTCAAGGTTATGAATGATGATCCAGTTATATTGCTATTGTATGTGGATGACTTATTCTTAACAGGAGAAGAAAAGCTCATCAATGATTGTAAGAAGAAGCTCCCTGCAGAGTTTGAGATGAAAGACCTAGGCCTGATGCATTATTTCTTAGGTCTTGAAGTTTGGCAGAGTCCTGAGAAGATCTTCCTTAACCAAGGGAAGTATGTAGTTGCAATACTGAAGAGATTTGACATGTTGGAATGTAAATCCATGAACACACGCATGGAAACAAATTTGAAGCTCCTGGTTGATACATCATCAGAGTTGGTTGATGCTACTCTATACAGACAAATTATTGGTTCATTGATGTATCTAACGCATACTAGGCCAAATATATGCTTTGCTATGAACACCTTGAGTCGGTATCTGGTTGAGTCCAAACGTGTTCACCTTGTAGTTGCAAAGCATGTAATGAGATACCTTAAGGGTACATTGGATTATGGTCTCTGTTATACTGGAGACATGACTTAAGACTCTATGGTTATACTAATTCAGATTGGGCTAGAAGTGCTTCTGATAGAAAGAGCACTTCGGGATGTTGTTTCAGTTTGGGGTCAGCCATGACTTCATGGCAAAGCAGGAAGCAATCCAGTATTGCTCTCAACACAACAGAAGCAGAATATAATGCAGCATGTTCTGCTAGTTGTGAAGCCATATGGCTTCGTAAGTTGTTGACAGGCCTATTCGATCTGGAGATGAAAGCCACCGTGATTCTATGTGATAACCAAAGTTGCATAAAGATGGTGGAGAACCCAGTGTTCCATGATAAGTCGAAACACATAGAGATTCGGTATCACTACATTAGTGATATGGTGCAAAGGGGAGTTGTAAAGCTCCAATATATTGGCACAAATGAGCAAGTTGCAGATGTGTTGACCAAACCTTTGTCTCGTGTGAAGTTTGAGTACTTTCGAAACAAGCTTGGTGTTGTCAGAAAGGATCTCCCTCGAAAGGGGGAGTGATGTTGATGATACTATAGTATCCTGACCAACAGTAGGTAGCTCCGTTAGGATTTTATATCCTAGGGGATTGATCATCCATTGGCAGATCCCGAAGGTACAGTAAAGACAGTCTGTCAGAGTACCTGTGCATGTATATGCCAGTTGTGGTCGGTAGTGGTAGCTCCATTAGGATTTTATATCCTAGGGAATCTTATGATTCCTGGGAAGATCGCGAAGGTCTGGTAAGGACGGTCTGTCAGAGTACCACGTGGTAGCTTGTTAGGATTTTATATCCTAGGGAATCTTATGATTCCTAGGCAGATCTCGAAGGTCCGGTAAGGACGGTCTGTTAGAGTACCACAAAATGTTGTTATTGCACCTTCCTCATTTTGTTGCCATATGATGATGATGATGATGTTGTCTCAGCCTCGTGCTGATGATGTTGTTGTTTCAGCCTTGTGTTGTTGATGATGTTGTTTCATCCTCATGTTGTTGATGATGGTGTACCAGCCTCGGGTTAGTGATATTGTTGTTCTAGCTTTATGCTAATTGATGTTGATGTTTCAGCTTCATGCCGATGATGATGATGATGCTACTCCAACTCCATGCTGTGAACGATAATGATATTGATGATGAGAAAAACTTTCGATGATTTGTAGATGTGTCAGTAAGTGTTCCAAATGTTGATGATGATGTTGCCCTCTCTCTCTCCTAATGATGTTGTATTGGGTTATGTCAGTAGAATACCCTTCTCGTTAAGGGGGAGTGTTGAAATATTGTAACTTCGAAGAATATTCTAATTAAATTTGAGTTATTATCCTATAGATCAAATCCCCTCTTGTGGATTGATCATGTCGGGACTTGTATAAGACCAAATCCCCTTTTGTGGATTGGTAAAACCATATTTATATAGTGGCATTAGTAAAGTCATCCCCTAGGGTTTATAAAGTGGTTTTAACCACTCTTGGAAGAAGTCGTCCCTACTAAGTGAAGAGACATAACCCTAGCGCCTCCTCAACGAGTATTTATAAGTGAGGATGGCACCTCACTTGTTCATTCACTCACTCACTCATCTAGTGCACATATTTTGAAGGCAATTGCAGTTGCAAGAGGAAGGAGAAGATAGGCGCATGCTCAGTCCTAGTTTATTCTTGTAGTTTTGGTCTTAGTCTTGGCATTGTATTGGCAATCTATTATTGAGGAAGTTTTTGATGGGTTTTCTCCCCCATGAGGGTTTCCCAGGATAAAATGTTGTGTACCTTGTGATTGTGTTTCTTTCAGTGATCCTCCTTATGTTGTTGTTTTGGAAATACATTGAGAAAATTGGAAATAACCTAATAACAACATTAATCTTAACAAGGAGGTCAACTGCCAAAGCCAAAAGCTCTAGGCAGTAGAGGTAATTGTTGTGTTTTGAGCAACATACTTCAAGTGATGAGAGGTAGATGCAAGCACAATTCTCTCTCTCTCTCTCTCTCTCTCTCTCTCTCTCTCTCTCTCTCTATGTATATATATGTGTGTGTGTGTGTGTGTGTGTGTGTGTGTGTGTTTGTTCAAATTAAATTCTATCTCCTTTGAATTGTGCTTGCATCTACCTCTCATCACTAAACATTATAACTCAAAATAACCAACTAAACTTTGGGTTATTTCCACACACATACATAATCATGAATATCTATATGTTGATGGCTGCACAAGTGCATGTCTGTGTAGCAGCAAGGTTTGAAAAAATCATAGCAGTGAAATCTGCTCATAATTTAAATTTTAACATAAAACTATGCTCAAAGATCAAAAAAAATCCATTTTGGGGGGAGAGTATATATGCTTCTAACTATTGTAATCATATAGTATCAAATCACATTCCATGTTGTGTACCTTTCTACTAGACTCTATTTTTTTAAATACAAGTGGTTTTTATTATCATGCCTATTGAAAGGCCAATGGCTTATATACTGATATGCCACTCTCCAACATTTTCAAAGACTTCTAACAAAACAAGTTTATAATTACAGCCCCTAGGCCCTTTTATATAAAATATAGAGCACGGTATCTCCTGTAAACTAGCCATTTTCCAAATGGGATTAAAGAATAGATAACAACAGGATACTGTCAATCTAAGTTGCACGAAATGGGGAAACGTCTGGAAGTTTCCGAAATGGGGACATCGTGAAAGGTGACCCCCCCCAACTGGGTATGTCAAGGGAAACACGGTATATATATAGTTTTTTTAAATAACACAATATATTGCAAGAAAAAAATAATGATACACATAAATGACATTTTGGATTGAAAACCATGTCTATATTAACATGAAAGGAAATGTGGCACACAATTATAGGAGTAATGCCTTGCATCAGAACACTTGGATACCACCATGGAATAGGAGCATTGGACTAACATCTTGTTAGAGTGCACCATCCTAGAGGAGAGGCATTAAACCCTAGGAGAATCATTCCTCGAGTGCGTTTCATCATGGAGGTTGGATAAACCCTAGTATGACACTTGTACATCATTGTATTGTAGAGAGCAATGTTATCAGAACCGGACCGATCAACCCCAAAAATGTTAACTGGTGGACATCGAGGTACATAGAGGCTTGGTGCTCTTGATTAATTTGCCAATTCCATACCCTCATACATGATAGAATCCAATGGAAACGTTGTGATTCTGCTAATCTTGAAATCCTGAAAACTCTTAAGTCTGCTAAATTTTGAATGGGACCTAAAATTTTACTTTCTCCATATGAAGTCCAATGAGGTTGGAACCACTCTCAAACATCCTAAAATAATTAACGGTAATGTTGAAAATTTAAGTAAAAGAGACATTCTCCTTTATCTTTCATTTTCAACATTCTCCTTTATCTTTCATTTTCATTTTTTGAAAATGAAAGATAAAGGAGAATGTCAAAAATGAAAGATAAAAGAGAATATCACTTTTATTTTAAGAATTTACTATTACCATTAATTACTAGGGTAGGTGAAACGGTGATGACATTTGGACAGATTTAAAATGTTTATTAGTGATTAATAAGAGAATTTTTTGCCACCTAAGGGGCCATGACCCTCTTGGCCGCTTGGGCAGGCCCGCAAACCAAAATAATTCTGCCAAAACGATTGTTGTTCGGGTCAAAACGCCTTGGAAGCGTCGTCGACTGTACTGTACGGCATTTCCGAATTGGGAAACGTCATACGGTATGACCGGCAACATTTCCAAGGCATTTCGGCCACATTTCGACGTTTCGTGGAGTTTTTGGTACTGGTATGACACCTGGGGGGGGCTATTTCCTGCAACTTAGTTGTCAATTTATATTTCCTACTTCATTCTACAAGTCCTCTATTCCAATAGTGTTTGCTCTAGTGGAGTTTCAATACCCTTACTGACTAGTTAATCCAATTCTCTCCTGACTGATATTAGCTCTTCCAGCAGGTGTTCCATTGATCCTTTTATAAAACCAGACAGACCGAACATCCTCTTGGTCAGCCTAATCCCATCTACCAAGTTAGACTGATTATTGAATATCTTAATTAAGACCTCTTCCTCTATCATATGTTCTTCAACTTGTAAACGTATTTGCATGTTTCCATACCAATTGAATTTTCTCCTTCTGTTCAAACATATCTCTGCATATTTCCATGGAGTTCATTGATATAAAACTCAAGCCAGCAAAATAGGTTTGGACCTCTTCCCTCATCGTTGCTACTAACACGAAAGCATTCTTAGATTTTCAAGAGGTTTCGGAAACTGCCTTCTCCTCATCCTGAACCATCTTTCCCTTTCCCTTATCTCTCAACCTTTCCACAAAGGTCGAGCCATTGTAAATTCCCTGACAAGAGACAAGATCCGACAGCATCAAAGGGTCTGGGGGGGGTCACATGTCTTATACGGAATTCGCTCTAGAGCAGGGTCACTATGTTGTCATCAGATGAGCATACCAGATTTGTGTGGGTCTGGTTCCATTGGAACAGCCGCCTCCTCTAAGATATCTACATTGCAATCTTCTACTTCCACCCAGCATGGTCGCACTTTGCACTTCATAGGGAGTCTGAGGGGGACCCTTTCCTTGATCTCTATGCAAGCATCTCCTACTTTTCCACTCTTGGGGAGGTCATTCTTCTAGGTGATTTAGCGGCCGAACAAGAAACCTACAAGTATCCCTTCATGACAGAGCCGAGGATGCACTTTTCCTCCAAGAGTTAGAGCCAAAGTCTGTGGGTCTTCATAGGAGTTCGCAGGACAGGTATGGGCCCCTCACAGGTTATGAGAGACACCTTTTGCATCTAGGAGAATCCCATGGCCTATTGATCCTCAATGGGCTCCCTTGTTTCCCAAGTTTAGGAGATTTTACTTGCATCCCCGATAGTGGGGGGGGGTGCAGTGTGGTTGATTATGTCCTCGCCAACCAGGTTATTCTCCTACAGATCCATCACTTCTTTGTATCCCACCTCCCTCTGGCAAACCACACCCTCCTCAACTTATCCCTTTCTACATCCACCCCCCCACACACCACCTTCCTTTTTTATGGTGATTACACCGACTCCTACTCCACCCGCCGTAAAGAGATGCTCCCCACCATTTCCTACTTCAGATCACTAGACACAACCACAGCCAAAAACGAGATACTTTCCACAGTCCTTGTAGAGGCAGCCCTTGATTCCTACCCCCACTCTACCCGTCGACACACCCATAAGCCTACTCCTGGCTCCTGCCCCATGAACTGTTGGTTCGACGATGAGTACAAATCCGTCCACAAGCAGCTCCATCTCACCCACACACACGGCCCATCTTCCTTCCCTCTCCTCCGCCACACATACCATCAACTCCTTCATCGTAAAGAGAAAACGTTTCTCTCTCGAACGATACGGGAACTCTATGAGGCCCTCTGCTACTCCCCAAAATACTTTTGGCATGCCCTTTTTCCTATACACCAGGTTAGCTCGCCTGACCTTGACCCCCAAACCATGTTCTCCCACACTACTTCCCTTTATGACATTCCTGGGATAACCTCCCACCCACATATCCCTCCCCTCTCTCCTTATGCCACCTTTTCTCTGAGCAAGATATTAGGAGAGCAGTCAAAGCTGAGAGTACCAATAGAGCAACAAATGAGGAAGGGATTCGGGATGAATTCCTTAAACATGGCATCTAGTCTCTTAAGGCTTATATTGCTGATTTATTTAACCATGTGGTATGTTCAAGCTTCCCCCCTCCTTGACAAGACACATTATTCATCCAATTCACAAATTGGGGAGTACTATCGATCCGAACAACTATCGGAATGTCATGGTGGGTCACACATTCTCCAAACTTTATGCCACAATATTACACAAGAGGCTCTATGAGGAGCTTGAGAGTCGACATCTCATGGCTAGAGGACAAGCAGGTTTCCGCCCAGACTACCAAACGATTGATCACATCTTCACGCTCCAAGCCATTATTGAGGAGGCTTGTCATCACTCTTCAAAGGTTACAGTTGCTTGGTAGACTTCCGAAAAGCATTTGACACAATTCTAAGGGAGACATTATTGCAAAAGCTCTGCAACATTGGCATATCTGAGACCTTCCTGGAAGCCATTATGAGGTTGTACGAGTCAGTTTTGGGATGCCTTGGGATGGCACACAACCTTGTTTACTTCATCCATAGTACCATCAAGGTAAAACAACGGTGCTCCCTCTCGCCAACCCTCTTCAAGATCTATATTCATGAGTTGGAGTCCTTCGTCCATTGGCACATTCATGAGGGGGGTGGTTGTCTTCTACATCAAGTGTTGATTTCCCTACTCCTATTCGCGAACGACTTGGTCTTGTTGGCCTTTGCTCCTAAGGGCCTGCAGAGACAGATTGACGCACTTGCCAGTTTTTGTGGCCTTCAACAGTTGACGGTCAACCTAGGTAAAACCAAGGTTTTGATCTTCAATGCATCAAAGAGTTATGTTACAAATTTACATTTCTACTACGAGGGGACAGAGATTGAGATCACCATGACTTACACTTACCTGGGAGTACACTTCACGGGGCCTCGTTTTGATATGCGATGTAAAGGGTATGGTTCCCTGGCCCTCATCGGGAGGTTGTGCTTCTTGGGTCAGTTTCAGGACATGTCGTCTAAACTCTATCTCATGGAAGCGATTATCAGACCCACAGTTCTCTGTGGCTCCAAGATCTGGGGGCCGAGCTTGTTACAGATAGACTTGGTTGGGATGGAGAGAGTCCAAACCTTGCTTCTCAAGCGCATCCTCTGCTGCAAACGGATGGTTCCGCACTCCATATCAGGCAAAGTTCGATGTCCACCCATTCCGCCTCAAGGTCATTTTCCACTTGGTCTCTTTCCTCCATAGAGTCAGGTCTTTTATAAACTCTGCCACCGAGAGAGAGCAATAACCCTACTTCAGGCAAAGTTCAATGTCCACCCATTCTACCTCAAGGTCATTTTCCACTTGGTCTCTTTCCTCCATAAAGTCGGGTGTTTTATAGACTCTGCCACCGAGAGAGAGCAATACCCCTACCTCGCACTTTGCTCCTTAGAGGCTCTCACTTCGGATCCCCCCTACACATTGTTGACCACCTATCCAACTAGGGGGTCAACTCCATGTGCCATGAAGAGATGCATCATCAGATGCTCATTTGTCGAAGATTATTTGGTTCTACAGGGCATTTTTGGTCCCAACACTTCTTTTTGTAAATGGAATTTTCGCACCCCTGCGTGGGTTAATAATGTAATAGGTCTGCATTGGTCATAGTTAAGTCAGTTACCTTGGGATGGATTCATTGGGAGAGTTCCTTTCACCGAGGGTTTTTTATCCTCAGGTTATCAATTGGGCTTTTCAGCCTTATTGATTTCCCTTGAGTTTTTCCCTCACACTTGCAATAATTCCTCCAAAGTGGTGAAGGGCATTCTAATGGGCTTATATTCTGGTAACTATTGTTTAGGGATGATGGAAATGACCATGTATGACATCTTAGAAAGTTTCGCGGAATTCCGACGAGTCTAAATTAATTTTTTTTAATTAATTATTTTTTAATTAAATTTCCCTAAGTTTGGAGGTTTAATTATTTAATTAATTAATTATTTTTGAGCAAAAATTGTAAAAACTAGGTCCTTGGATTTTTGATAGGGGTATTTGTGCTCAAAAGAAATGGAATGGGGCCCCCTACACCCTTGGACCAAGTTTCAGCTCAGTCGAACAACTTTTGCTAGGTGTTTGTCCACCAGGAATCTCAGTCAGTCAAAAACAGCAATTTTAATTGTTAAATCATGACATAGGAAAAATGTCATTTTTGTAATTTTGAGCAAATGGGTAAAGTAAAGATGGATAAAGGTGAGAGAGATTTTTCCTAACATTTCTTAACCTTTTCCAACCCTCACATCACCCCCTCACCTAGCCACTAAGAAAAAACGTCACTTTTCCTAGAGTGGTGTGCCTCCCTTCTAGAAAGTCTCCAAAAAGTGAAAAAAATAAAAATAAAAATTAATGGGAGACTTATGCTATCCCTTGGTGTGCCTCCCTAGACCCTACAACTCGTCATTTCACTTATCAAAGCCTTGCCAACTCACTCCAAATCATTTCCACTTCATCCATCCATGCCAAAACCCTAATTTACCAAAACCCTAAAAATGACTTTTCTTTGATGTGTGACACTTGTGATTCATCCAAGAGGGGTAGTTTTGTCTTCCCAAGTATAAATAAAACCCCTCCCTCACTCATTTATACACCATATCTTGAGCTATTGTTATGCTACTTGATTTTCACCACATCTCTCTCTCATTCTTGTCCATCTTGCATCCATTCTTTTGCTCTTGAGGGTTTTGGAGCAAGTATTTGTTCCAAGATTTTTCCTTGAGTAATAAAGAAAAACTTTGGAAGATTTGGAAGAAGAACGAGTATTTTTGTCTTTTGCTTGCACATGAGGTAATATTGTGGATTTGACATCATGGGTTTCATAGAGTAGATTCTTGGGTAAAGTGTTTTACTTGAGTAGGTTATACAACGAGTATTCTTGTTGATCTATATATGTGGGTTTGCTAATAAGATACAAGTATTTTATTTTGTTAGCATATTCAGCCATATTATCTACTTGTATGCATCACATGTGTTGAAGTTTTGCAGGTTTGCTTCTAGGGTTTTGTTGGGATTGCCTCAAGGAAGAGTCCTCCCTCAAAGCTTACTCAAACTCCTTCTTTTCTCTTTATTTTCTCATTATTTTCTTGTTGTTCATTTCACATAATATTTCAGCTAGCTTAACATCATAGATTGGTCATTTTAATCTACTTTTATCATAAAAAAAAATTGTGAAAAATTTATGTCCTAAAAACAAAAAAAATTCTTCATTTTTATTATTGTGTAGCTTTTCCAGCAAGCATAGTTTGCTGGTTTTTGCAGGTTCTTAACAGGTTGAGGGGCTTATGTTGCCCAAAATCAGCCACAAAACACTCCAAGACCCTTCTCTTCAAGTGGGTAATAAGTCTCAACCTTCCTTCTCTCTTTTCTAGCTTCTTGTGCATAGTTTCCTTCAATTTTTGTTGATTTTTAGTAGCTCATATCTTGGGAGGAAAATTGGTACGGCCTACCTCCCACATGTGGGTTTAGGGTTAGATCTAGTTTCAAGCTTTTCATCTCAAAATCGTTTTCCTAAGCTAGGACATGGGGTTTAGCAAGTAATTTGTTAATAGTTGTTGTAACTTGCTTACTTTTCAACCCCTTTGGCACAATAAAGGTAGGCTTGCCTCCACCTTGTGCCATTGAGTGGTTTGTTGTTGTTTCTCTTTCTCTTTCAAGTTTTTTTCATCTCAATAATTGCCTACACCTTGGGAGAGACATCCCCAAAATCGTAAGGCTAGGATTAATAATATGTTAATGGTTTCTTCATGCTTTGATGGTTAAAATATTCTAGATCTAGATCTCATTCACACATTAAAGTTCAACTTAAGCCCTTGGGGCAAAATCTACTTGCTATAATCCTTTTTGCATGTCTTAAAGTTATCTCAAGTTTTATTTCATTTTCACATGCTCTAATCCAACACTAAATGGTTTAATGCATTGATGGTATAATAAGTGGTTTTCTCTTTCATGCTATTTCATACTTAAGGCCATTTTCCATCACACTAAGTTTAAAGTAATGTTGGACATGTTGATAGTGTAGGCACACATCTCAATCTTAAGCTTTATTCTTCACACTTAACATTCTCTCTTAATGCTTTAACAATCATAAGATAAGTGGTAATAAGCTTGATTTTCTCTCTTTTTCTTTGGCAAGTTGTTCTTTCCCTTGTTCATTAGCATTCTTTACAAGTTTTTCATGTTGTAGCCTAACTATTGGTGATGCATTAAAGTTTTATTTCAGCTCTATCTTTATATGCTTACATGTGTTAATGTGCTTCATTTTCATGCTTAACAACACATCTTTATAAGCTGCATAAAGTTTCGGTTTTGACATTAAATCACCTTTTTAAGGTAACTTAAAGTCATTGAAACACTCTCTAATACACCTAAAAACTTAACCAATTGATATATAAACTTAATAGACTTAATAGGGTACCTAAAACCACCATCTTCGCCATCTAAAACGGGGATTGAGGAAGGCAACGGAAGGTGCTAGGCCGGGGACAGTCTCACGGCGTCCTTTCTGGGAGTACTCGGTTCTTTAGGGTTGACCTATGAAGCTAGGGTAGGCCTCGTTGCCTCACTTCTTGAGCATCCAACAACCATTTGGTAATTGGGGGAGGAGGTTTTTGGTCAAACACTTAGTTAGGATAATAAAATCTTTCAAATCTTTAAAACCCTTAACTCACTAAGCAAATAATAACCTTGGTTCAAATTGGCATATCTTAAGGTTTAACACTTGCAAGTATAATTTTCCAATCTCGTATACAAGTAATGCTTTGTGGGTAATTAACTAAATGCCTTAACTATTGTGGAACACTTGTGTTTAAAGCTTTCAAATCTTCTAAGTGTCCTTGTGAATTTTGAGTGTTGATGTTGCCATTGAGAAGCAGTCCAATAGAGTAAGTGCTATTGGGGCATGCTTAGGCTTAATGTGTTGATGGTATTCACATCTTGATTGTCTCTAATTTCCTGCACATTCAAACACACGTGGTTAGCTTGTTCTATAGTAAATTCGTATCTCATATTGTGATATTGCGTAGCTAGCATTCTTTATTTGTAAGTATCCAACCTTGTTGTAGCATAAGTGTATCTTGATAATCTTTGTAATCTTACTTGTAATTAAACACCTTTACATTTTAGTTGACCCCTTGCCAGACCTTAGGCACTAGTCTCAGTTGACTTAGGGAAAGGCGTGTTTGACATAAGTCAATCTTGCATCTTGCATTGTTGCCTTTGCATCATAGGTTAGACTCCCCCATACTTTACTAATTAAAAATATACTCCTAGAACTTAACGTAAATCTCATCTAGAAACTGGGGTCTACCCCCCTTGGCTTCCCTAGGAGTAAGCCTAGACGGAAGAGGTTCAAGCCAAAGTGATAGTGTGGGCTTTGAACCTAGGTATTGTGCCTCCAAAGACACACTAAGTGAGCAGGACTTGGCTCACATTTGCAAGTGTGTATAAGGATGGCAACACACGCCATGCCACGCCTTGGCACAACCAAGACCTCTCTCTCTCTCTCTCTCTCTCTCTCTCTCTCTCTCTCTCTCTC
>ML776687.1:623403-636941 GCA_009831015.1 Picea engelmannii | reverse complement strand
TGAAGTGGAAGTTACACCAGATGGACGTAAAGACAGCTTTCCTAAATGGTGTCATCGAAGAAGAAGTGTATATAGAACAACCTCAAGGATTTGAAGTTGAAGACAGGAAGACTCATGTCTGCAAGTTGAAGAAGGCTCTGTACAAGTTGAAACAAACTCCTAGAGTTTGGTATGGCAGGATAGACAGTTTTCTGACGAGCTTGGGCTTTACCAAGAGTAAAGCAGATTCTAACCTCTACTTCAAGGTTATGACTGATGAGCCGGTGATATTGTTAATGTATGTGGATGACTTATTCTTAACTGGAGAAGAAAAGCTCATCACCGAATGTAAGAAGAAGCTCGCTTCAGAATTTGAGATAAAAGACCTTGGCCTAATGCATTATTTCTTAGGTCTTGAGGTATGGCAAAGCCCAGAGAGAATCTTCCTTAACCAAGGGAAGTATGCAGTCGAAATCTTGAAGAGATTTGATATGTTAGAGAACAAGTCCATGAATACACCCATGGAAGCGAAGCTGAAGCTACTGGTCGACACTTCGTCGGAATTTATTGATGCCACGCTCTATAGACAGATCATTGGATCGTTGATGTACCTGAGGAACACCAGACCAGATATCTATTTTGTCGTGAACACTTTGAGCCAGTTTCTGGTACAACCCAGACATGTTCACCTAGTTGTTGCAAAACATGTGATGAGGTACCTTAAGGGTACATTAGATTGTGGTCTCAGCTATGATGGAGATCATGATTTCACACTGAGTGGGTACACTGATTCAGATTGGGTTGGAAGTGTCTCTGACAGGAAGAGCACTTCAGGATGTTGTTTCAGTTTGGGATCAGCCATGATCTCATGGCAGAGTAGGAAGCAATCAAGTATTGCTCTCAGTACAGCGGAAGCAGAGTACATTGTTGTGTGTTCTGCCCGCTGTGAAGCTATATGGCTTCGAAAGTTGTTGACAGGTCTATTCGACCTAGAGATGGAAGCAACCACAATTCTATGTGATAACCAGAGCTGCATAAAGATGACAGAGAATCATGTATTTCATGATAAGTCGAAACACATAGAGATTCGATACCATTACATTCGTGACATGGTGCAAAGAGGAGCCATAAAGCTCCAATACGTTAGCACGGATGAACAGGTTGTCGATGTGTTGCCCAAGCCTCTATCTCGTGTAAAGTTTGAGCACTTTCGAGATAAGCTCGATATAGTTCGAAAGGACCTCCCTCGATAGGGGGAGTAGTGTTGTGATATGCCAGCCTAGTGTTGTACCTCCAGCTTAATTGTTGTGTCGAGATGCCAGTCGAGTGTTGTGCTTCCAGCTTAATTGTTGTGTCAAGATGCCAGCCGAGTGTTGTGCTTCCATCTTAATTGCTATGTTGATATGCCAGCCTAGTGTTATGCTTCCAGCTTAATTATTATGTCGAGAGGCCAGCATAGTGTTGTGCTTCCAACTTAATTGCTATGTCGAGATGCCAACCTAGTGTTGTGCTTCCAGCTTAATTGCTATGTTGAGATTCCAGTTTAATTGTTGTGTTGTGATTCCAGCTTAATTGTTGTCTAGTGTGCCAGCCTCATGCTGTGATGATGTACCAACCTCGTGTTGTGGTGATGATGATGTATTAGTTTTACACTAATCCATATTGATGCAGATGATGATTTCATTCCAATGTGAATGACGATGTTGCTGATGAGAAAAACTTTCAATGATTTATAGATATGCCAGTCAGTGTTCCAAGATGTTGTTGATAATGTTGTCCTCTCTCTCGCCTGATGTTGTTGATGATGATGTCCTCTCTCTCGCCTGATGTTGTTGTAGAATACCCTTCTTGTTAAGGGGGAGTGTTGAAATAATGTAACTGCAAAGAGTATTATAAATATTACTAATGTATTATTCATTAGATCAATCGCCTTTTGCGGATTGATCATGTCGGCTATTGCAAATGACCAAATCCCCTTTTGCGGATTAGTCAAAACATAATTGTAATAGGCAGAATAAGAAGTCAACCCCAGAATATATATTAAAGGGTGTTATAACCACCCAGAAGAAGAAGTCGGCCCTGCCAGTGGAAAGACACCTCCACACGTGCCAGAATTATATAAATAAGGAGGCTAGCGCCTCATTTAGACACACACTCACTTGTTCATCAAGAAGCAAGTTCGGAGCTGCAGTTGGAGAAGGAAGAAGAGAGAGAGAGGCGCATTCTTGGGAGAGGACTTTCTGTATTTGTTTGAGTTATCTCTTGGCATTGTATTGGTTATCTATATTAAGGAAGTTTTTGCTGGGTTTTCTCCCCCATGAGGGTTTCCCAGGATAAATGATGTCTCTTGTGATTGTGTGTTTCTCAGTGATCCTATTTATGCTATTGTTATCTAGTGAAATGAAAAGAACTCTAATAATAGCTTAAACCTTAACATTCAGCATGGTATCAGAGCTTGCACTCTGAGAGGGAAACAAATTTCAGACAAAACTCAAGAGAGAGCAAAGAAGGACTTTTTCTTAAGAGACCTTGAGTGCTTGAGACCTGAAGGATTGCGACTCAAGAGGATCTCAACAAAGGTAAAGAAGGACTTTCATCTAGAGATATTCTCAAGGGATTACACACACAACAACAATACATCTATTTGGAGTCAGTGACTCATAAAGAGAGCAAAGGACTTTTGCTCAAGGAGATCTCAGTAAGGGTATTAAAAGAGCTTCATCCAAAGATCATTCCAAAGGAGAAGACAGCAGGCAAAGAAGCAGCAGACAGATCTGGGCAGATTTGAGTTGTAGGTGCATAATCAGGGAGAGAAAACCTCCAAGGAAGTTGAAATATCCCTGAACCCGCTGATCAAGATATTTGCTACTGATCTAATGTTTTGTCTTGCAGATCTGATACACCGTGGGTTTCTGGATGCGTTTTATCTTCAGATTTGATACTCTGGGGGTTTCGATGTGTTTCAGTTGTGTGTTTGAGATGTTTATGGTTGATGAATGTGCATGTTGTATATTTATGGTTTAAACAGAATATAGAGGATGCATGCGGAAATAAAGAACATCAACTGCCCAATAATATATATCACGTGACTCAAGCATAGAAATACAATAACATACTGAAAATATAGAGTATAGTTGTCAGTTAGATCTCATGGATCGTCACTAGAATACAAGCAAATAGCATAAAAATACCCGTCAGATGAGTGTCGGATGTCAGATCTGGTCTCTGAGGCACTGGATCTCGACCCCTGGGGGGTTTGCGCACCTCATGGGACACTGGATGCACCCCAAATGATTCCACCAACGGAATCAGCTGCTATAGGACTCAAAACGATCGTCTCGCCAAATGTGGAACTGGGTCGGGAGGGTTTCCCCGGATCTGCTATGATGCTCCGTCTGCAACCTCAAATGTCCTACCGGAAGAGTTGCGCCCTAAATGGTTGGATGATGTGCCCTGCAAGATTCCACCGTCATAATCTAATGGGAAGTGTCTCAATCTATGCGCCTTGGCTGGATCTCAACTCTGTCGGAAGGAAAATGCAATCTGAGCTCGGACCTCGTGCAGCTCCACAAACCCTCAATCTGACTTACGCCCTCACTGGCTGAGCTACGCACACTGCAACCGGATACTCCTGAATAGCACAGTGAAATACTTGGATGGTATCTCTGATGGGCTAGGGTGTGTCTCTCAACACCGAAACAGATCAATGGTGGTGGTTTCCTCCAGAAATCCACCAAACAGTAAAGCCAACTCTCTTCCTCCTCTTGGAACTCTCAACATCAAATCATAACAACGCATAATGAGGAATTAGGTCAAACTCCTCCCTTTGTACCCTTCTCGATCTAATTCACCATTAACCTCACTTAAGCTAGGCGCTTTTCCTCCTAAGGTGAATAATTAATAAATTAAGTCCCCCTTTAGCACCCTTTCATTATAATTCTTCGTTGACTTAGGCTTAAGTGACTTTTCCTAAGATTTTTTACTTAATTCATCGTTTAGCCACCAAATCACCCTTATTTCTCCATCTTGTTCCTTGTTTGAGCCTAACTATAATCTACGGGAACACATAGAATACTAAGTCACTCTTTGCTTGCCTACTCTTGGGAACGGGACATCACAGAAGTTTCCAAACTTTATGGCCCTAATGAGTAGCATCATTGACTTCGAGTCTTCCATTGTTCAAGAGGCAACAGACCAGCAGGTTTGGTGGGATGTCGTGGTGCGGGATGATGCGTGGAACATTGTGCCAGGATTGGAGGGACAGCCAGTTCCAGGTGGCTCTTCCAAAAGTACCTTCCTCGCTAAAAGGGAATGTTGATGTTTGTAGCATCGGACATGTACTTTTGCACAGGCCTAAGTGTCTAGACGTGTGGAATGTTAGGCAGCAGAAACAAAACAGAGCATAAAAAAAAACCAAAACATCAACAAGCTAGATTAAACCGAGAACAACAAACCACACAATTGACACAATGATTTATGTGGAAACTCAATACGGGAAAAAACCACAAGGCAATGATAATCGATATTCTTATTATTCAAGGGAGAATTACAATAGCCAACCCAGGCATACAACCATCCTCTCCTCTCATACACACGACACCTCAATGTTGCGTCTTGCTCTCACAAACTCACTACACATTGCACTCTCACCTCTATGGGTATGCTCATATATATAGCATCTTTCAAAGTTCAAACAGTTAGACTACCTGATTATAATTAGATCCACCAATTACACAATCTGTTCACAAAAGAGTGCATGCATACACATTCCTAATATAGTTGCATGCAAGTGTATGTGACCGCATGGGAAATTCGTTGGCATGTTTCCAACAATCTCCACCTTGACAACAATTTACCTGATATATCATGCCCTTAATTAAAACATCACCTTTTCTACAAGCCAAGAGAAGCCAAACACCATCACAACTCCACAACTTCTCTAACAGTACTGTTACGTGAACATGTCTACACAATTCACTCCATTATAAACCATTACGTCTCCATCAGTAACCTGTATAATAAATCGACACACTTGTCCAAATCTCATGAATCATAACCACAGACCAAATCACTGCAACCACTGTAGGTGATACTTGTGCTTCTGTGTTTGAAGCACCCACTTCCATGCTCTTCACATGGTTTTGCCATGTGTCTACTGACAACACCAACTACATGTGAAATGTTGACCATTTCCCCATCGCAATCATCAAACTTCCTACTAGCATATAATACTTGAGACATATAACCCTTTTCTTCTTCATCAATTAGGATATAAACCTGAAGAAAACTTACAATGGAAAGCCAAAGGGATTTTACCGGTTTCACATTATTCATACCGAATTTCCTGAGTATCTTTACCACATGTTTCTGTTGTGATAACCGAACTTACCATATTTCCTGTGTCTGTGTATTTCCATGCCCAAGATTTATTTTGCTGCTCCCAAATCCTTCATAACAAACATCCTAACCAACTGAGCCAACCTGTTGATCTCAACCATGCTTCTGCTTGCAACAAGAATAACATATAACACCAAGATAATGAATACACCATAAACACAATGGTTATACTCACTTCTTGTAACATTTGCCTCACCATGAAGGAATCAAACATCTTCTACCATTTGCCTGGCATGCTTCAGACCATACAATGATTTTTGAGTTTGCAAACAAATCTTCTGTTGCGATTCCGAACTAATCATTCTGGTTGTTCCATATACATCCTCTTATCCAAAAAACTCCATGTGAAACAGTTTTAACATCTAGTTGTACTATCACAACCAGTGCTAACACAACATGAATAGAAACAAGCTTTTAACAACTGGTGAGAAACTTTCATGGAAATCAATACCTTCCAAATACCCTTCTACTACCAGTCATGCTTTGAACCTTTCATCTTTTACTATGTTTGTTTTTATAAAAGGAGATTCATCAAAAACTGCATCTCTACCCATGATGATTCTATGGGTAGTAGGATCCCACAATCTGCACCCCTTAACATCATCACCATATCAAAGATCTACCTGTTTGATCTGGGTCTTAATTAGAATGCTGATAAAAAAACATAAGAATCACAACCAAATAATTTCACATTTGAGTAATTACCAGATGACCTGTTCATACCTCTTCTTGAATCTTCTTGTCTTTTGCAACCGATGGTGATCGAGTTACTAGATACCTCAACTGCTTCTGTCCACAGCTATTGCTGGAACTTGGCATTACCGAACATGCCTATTTGATCCCATCTTCCTTGCAATACTTTCCAAGTTCCATGGATATGAACCTACCTTCGTCATATATTCTCAAACACTTGATCACTTGACCTGCCAACACATCAACCTTTCTGCAGACCCACCTTTCTAACCTGGACACACTGCTCCACCTCAAACTTTGCATTCGAACAATTTTGACCAAAACCGGCCAAGCCAACCCAAGTGAACCTTTGTCGCCCACCTCCAAGGACTTCACACTGGAGTCTCAGTGCTCCACCTTAACATGAACATTCCCTTGACCAAATCTGACCAAGCCAACCAAGTAATCCTTCACCGCTTACCTCCAGGCTCATTTACAATGGAGTTCACCAAGCCTTTTATAGGCTTCATTACATGCAATCCATGGACACAATACCACGGGATACCCAAAAAACATGGACCCGAAAAACCAGTTGCCTTGACCTAAATAACCAGATTTAACTCATTAACTCTTTCACCGAGTCAAGGTTAACTCAACATACATGCCCCTCCACATATTCAATCTACCTAAATCTGTGTTGAGACTTTTCATAGGTGACCTGAAAAACCAGGGGTACGCATGTCTATCAAGGTCTTACAGACATATGCCCATTTACATGCAATCAATAGTTTTTTACAACTCCAAAGTAAATACAATTTTTTTAATTTTTTATTATTGCACGGTGACTCAACCATCACCGCCCTGCACCTTCTATGTGAACATAGGTGGTGAGACACAACAGAGGGACAAAATTTCATCAACCATACTTATAGCTGAATTTGCTTCTTTTGTGGAGTCCTCTTTGGATGTTTGTTGTCTTTTCCAACAATCCTTCTTGAGATACCCAAATTTGCCACAGAACCAACATTTCCCCTTACCCTTACTGTCTTTTGACTTAGACTTGGTTGTATCTTTCTGATCTTGCCCTCCTTTTGTAGATGACCTCTGACCACCATTGTTTCTGTTGTTGAGGTTTCTTTATTGGATCTTCTCCTCATTTCCTCGGACAACAAATCTCCCACAACAGTGTCATAATCAATGGCATCTATTGAGCTAAACCACATAGTTGTGACCAGATGATCCCAAGACTCAGGCAACTAACACAGTAGCGTAACCTCCTTGTCCTCATCTTCGTACGTTACATCCATACTAGATAATTGACAAATCAGAGTATTGAAAACATTCAAGTGATCAGCAATTTTGATACCTTCTTTCATCTGCAAGTTGTACAACTGCCTCTTCAAGAATATTTTGTTCGTCGAGGACTTTGTCATATTTAGACTCTCCAATCTGTTCCACAAACCTGTTGTTGTCTCCTCTTCAGCGATGTTAAGCAATACTTAATCTGCCAGACACAAACAAATGGTATTGAGGGCTCTTGCATCCAGATCTTCCCAATCCTCGTTTGTCATGCTTGTCGGTTTCTTTGTCTTTCCAACCAATGTTTTTTGCAATCCTTGTTGCACAAGAAGATCTCGCATCTTGAGCTTCCATAACGCAAAGCTAATCTTAGAGCTGAATTTCAAACTTAGAACTCTGCACTTTTTCCATTAGCACAAAAACTCCAAAACCATTGCTTATAAAATCAAGCCTTTATATGGAAAAATAACCGTATAGTTCAAGACTGAACCGAAAACTAATGGTTAAAAGATTTTAAAAAATATTTAATAAATATTTTATACCTTAATAAAACCTTTTACCCAAAACCACAAAATTTCAACTCTTAAACAATATAATATTCATATCCTCCCAATAAAAAACTTTATATGGCATCCACCTTTTAAACATCCACTCACTCGTTTAAGAATGGTTCGAATTTATCCTCCACCTCACCCACTTGTTTCATTAAAAAACATTAAAGCTCGCGACCATGTCACATGTCATATGAATAAGACAAAAAACCTTTAATCTTTAATTTATACCACTCATACCATATCCCATGCGATTTTCTCCTTTTTTGGATCGACGCTCTTGTGGTGCTTTAATGGGGGCGCTAATTTTAGAGATCGAGACTCCTTGAGTGTGTATGGGGGAGCGTTGTTTTGTCGGTGCTTTGTGGTGCACAAACCAGACGCGCTAATTTAGGAATTTTTCCTATTTTGAAGTGTGAGAGCGCCAACGCGCCTCTAACACTGCCTAGGGAGCGTTGGTGACCTGAAACTCACTCAATCACAGCCTCTGGTTCTCAGAAAATATCTGGGCTCCTCGGTACTTTGGTCTGCTTGTCCTTACGTGCCAAAAACACGTCCAAAGGTTCTTGCGCTCACAGGAGACCTGCGCATAATTCGCCTTGGCTCACTTGTGGCACGTACTCAACCTACTCGAATGCCACTTGTTAGGCAACGGAAGCAAAACAGAGCATAAAAAACTAGAACATCAACAAGCTAGATTAAACCGAGAACAACAAACCACACAATTGACACAATGATTTATGTGGAAACCCAATACGAGAAAAAACCACGGGCCAATGATAATCGTTATTCTTATTATTCAAGGGAGAATTACAATAGCCAACCTAGGCATACAGCCATCCTCTCCTCTCATACACACAACACCTCAGTGTTGCGTCTTGCTCTCACACACTCACTACACATTGCACTCTCACCTCTATGGGTATGCTCGTATATATAGCATCTTTCAAACAGTTAGACTAACTGATTATAATTAGATCCACCAATTACACAATCTGTTCACAAAAGAGTGCATGCATGCATGTGTATGTGACCGCATGGGAAATTCGTTGGCATGTTTCCAACATGGAAGTCATCCAAAGCCTTCTACCTTGGTAATTTACTTTGGTTAAAGAAATTATTTAAGTAAAAATCTTGTTATAATTAATGTGGGTTTAATTTAATGAAATGTTAAAGCTATGAGCATTAGTGAATTAAATGAATCTTAGCCATTGATCTCAAGTGAGTTGAGATCTAATCGCAATCGTGATCACTTTGGAGATTAGGGTTATGTTTGATTCGGTCATAACTCAAGATTATAAAAGCGGGGCTAGGTGAAGGAGAAATTTATCCACAAGGAGCAAAGAAGGACTTTTGTTCAAGTGCTTGAGTCTCGAAGGATTGTGACTCAAGGGGATCAAGGATAGGAGCAAAGAAGGACTTTTGCTCAAGTGCTCGAGTCATGAAGGATTGTGACTCAAGAGGTTCTCAGGAAAGGTGAAGGACTTTCATCTAGAGGTTAAGTCCAAAGAAGAAAAGAGTAAAGCTGCAGCAGGAGGAGAAAACCTAGCAGCCAGCATGCAAATCTAGTAGATTTGAGGTACCAGCGGACGGATCTAGCAGATCTATGGTACCAACGAATAGATCTAGTGCGAATCTGAGGTACCAGCGAGAAGATCTAGCGGATTGAGGCACCAACAGACAGATCTAGTAGATTTGAGGCACCAACAGACAGATCTAGTAGATTTGAGGTAACAGTGGACAGATGTAGTGCAGATCTGAGGTACCAGTGGACAGATCTAGTGTAGATCTGAGGTACCAGCAGGAAGATCGAGCAAATTTGAGGTACCAACAGGATGATCTAGCAGATCTGAGATACCAATGAACAGATCTATTGCATAATTGAGGTATCAGCAGGCAGATCTGAGGTGCCAACAGGAAGATCTAGGAGATCTAAGGTACCAGCGAACAGATCTAGTAGATCTGAGGTACCAGCGAATATATCTAGCAAATTTGATATATCAATGGACAAATCCAACAGATCTGAGGTACCAGAAGACAAATCTAGTGCAGATTTGAGGTACCACCAAGAAGATCTAGCATATATGAGGTAATAGAGGATAGATCTAGTGCAGATCCGAGGTACTAGCGGACAAATCTAGCAAATCTGAGATACCAACAAGCAGATCTATAACATATCTAAAATCCCAATGGACAAATCTAGTGCAGATCTGAGGTATCAACAAGCAGATGAGGTGCTAGCAGAAAGATCTAGCAGATATGAAGTGCTAGCAGGAAGATCTAACAGATCTGATGTACCAGTGGATAGATTTAGTGTAGAGTTGAGGTACCAGTGGGGATATCTAGTGCAGATCTAAGGTATCAGTAGGCAGATCTAGCAGATCTGAGGTACCAGCGGAAAGATCTTGCAGATATGAGGACCAACAAGCAGATCTAGTGCAGATCTGAGTGTCCAGCAAGCAGATCGGGTAGAGATTTCTTCAGGGCTAGAGTTGTCAGGTTTGTTGTAATTTGTATTTTTCCTCGGTGGGCCATTTTCCCAGCAAGGGAGCCCTTGTAAGCTTGGAGTCATTATTAATGAAAATATGATTTCAAGGGAAGAATTTATGTGTGTTGTCTGTGACTTGTTTTCCAATTTGCTTCAGTTGTTTTTTACTATTTCCAGGGAATATATTTTATTCAGTGAGCTGTAATTTAATTGTCAGCAAGGAAATCACTTATCTAGGTGTTGGGAATAGAGTTTTCAACATGGATGGGCCAAGCAAGGCAGTGGTAATGGGTGGAACTAGCAATAATTGTAAAGGAGAGGGCCAATCCAGTAACATCAGCAAAGGGGAGGCTGAAACCAGCCAAACAAAGCCAACAAGGTGAGGAGAGCAAAGGAAAGACGAGAAAGGAGGTGCCTAGCGAAAACAACAGAGAATCCAAGATACAAGGTTACATCCAAAAAAGTGGCAGATTATATCCACTATATTGATGACCATGGCGTCATCGGCAAGTTTATCGCAATCTGGCCCCTCGAACGAGTGCTCATATCCTCAATAATCATAGGCTGCACCAATTATTAATTGACATCAACATAATCATAAATTGCAGCGCCCCTACATTTTTATTGGGGGGCTATGCAAGAAATAATTGAACACTAACTGGTAAGATTGCTGACAACTATCTTACTCATAAACAGCACCTCCCTAAGACCTATCACTAATTGCACATCAATCTATATAAGAGTTAATAATAAGGAAGCCATTTTTTCATCATCATATCACTCTCTTTCATTATTAATTAATACTACATGATCATAGCAATTACTGTCCTACAAAAACTCGGTCCTATTCTGGCAATTAACTAGTTAACTATGCATACTTTCATTGTGAAACTCTTCTTCACTTCATCTATGCCACATTACCAATACAGCATCATGATTTTGTAGCTTACATCGCATCATAATTCGTCTACAGAGAAATGCCATCAGTCTTGAAAAGTGTGTCAACCGTAAAACTCATAGTGAGGCAACAACAACACAAATTTCAAGGTATGCATATGAGATATACCCTTAATTAAAAACAGATTTCTGGTTAACTAGCACCTGAACAATACCTTACACATGTAACATAGCACATCGGTTTAGTTTATCCTTAATCGATAGGAAAGAGAACATGCATATGAGCCTAGAAAGTCCCCACCTCATTATTCCAGTATAGAATCATAGATACATACAAACATATACATTACCATATATCATTTACATGTGTGTGTATACTTACAAGTATAGAAATATGTAAGATGGGAATCTCTATATACATATGCAAAATACATGTGTGTTTGTAAATTACGCAAATACATCTGTGTTTAAACTTTAGATATTGCAGTATATGTATGTGTGTCTGAGAGGAACCTACAAACGATAACAAAATCTGCAAGTTTAGATTCAAGAACAAGAACCTTTAGGCATGTCATAAGAAAAGAAACCTAAACTGAAAAATTCTAAAGAACTATAGAATACCAATATCTTTTGACAATGTAAAGAAAATAATAAATAATAAAAAGTTTACTGTCTTCAAAAGTTACCAAGTCCTTCTTTGCTTGATTTGGAATGTCAGGTGACTTCAACCTTACAAACATCTCATGCATAAAAGCACTGTCTTCTTTGAGCGCAGACATGACCTACAAGAAGGTACTTTTTCTTTTAGAAAATAATTTAAAAATAAAACAGTGAAGGCACAGCATAAGAGAAACGCACTTACTGCTGCATTATTTGAATGTATAATTGAGTTAATAGTTGTGAAGGTAACCTCATCCAAAACTCGTGGTAAAATGACATCCTGAAATTGGCATTTATGTGTAAGAGGGATCGAACCATGGATTTCTTAAATTACTTCAAAAGGAGAGTATTGAAGTCATTTGATTTAAGAGTGCAATTAAGTGGAGAATATGTCACCTTTATGTAACCAACCCTGTAGGTTTGATGGATTTTCGACAATATTGATGAGTTCCCAATAGGCATTGCCTGTGAAGCACAAACAGAGAGCAAAAGAGATGAGAATTTGTTAGCCATCTCAGATTATTCCAAGGCTACACAGGATTATTATTTCTTCCAAAAACTTGAATATTAAAACCAAATATAGAAGCACTCAAGATACCTCACCTGCTTAAAGATAACTTGCTCTCTTAGGAATGCACGATGCTCTCGTCGAGAAGGTAGCTCTGGGTCATCTGAATATTAAAATACTTGGAAATGAGCTCACTACTATCAAAACCTATGTTAATATAGCACACTGAAATAAATGTAGAGATTAGCTATAGCAGAAAGCTCAATCGGCAGAATGAAAAAACTAAAAATTTTCAATATGGAAATAATACACAAATGATCTACCATTGCAAAGAACTGCTCAATACATACAAAAGTATTAAAAGACAGAACCGGGACCAGAACCGACCAAGGGTCTGTCCGGGACTGAACTGGAACTGGCCGGGACTGAACTGGAACTGGCCAACAAACCAGTTTCTGAACCGATAGACTAAAAGATACATAAATTATGAAAACTTTAATATACATATATATAGACACACACACACACACGCAAAGAGAGAGAGAGAGATCAATGTAAATCCAAACCATTAGACACCAGATATGCAAATAGAGGGAGTGCATCATTATATAACACTAACTTAGGGTTTCGTAGAAGTGGCATCATTTTCTCTTTTTTTGGCAAAGGTATCTAAACTGGCTGAATCAGTTTGTGAACCAGCTGGTCCAAGGTCTCCAAGGGGTGAACCACTCCAGACTGCCTAGTTCCTGTATTGTACAACCGCTTTTAAATACACAGATACATACAGGAAATGCCCAATGTTATGAGTAAGCATGGCAAGAAAAGTCCAAGTCAAAAACAAAATTTGGTACATCAAAACATTTTCGAGTACAAGAACAAGCGAATGAGAAAGATGAGCAAGAAGAGGATACACAGGATCTATGACATTTAAGGTAATGCGACATGTGTTGATTTGTGTACCTTGGGAGGTGTTCCCCATGTGTTTTCCCTCCTTAGCACATGTGGGAAAGTCATTTGGCACTTTGTCCTAGTCCTTTATGTCTATTTGTACTTTGACTTTGGTTAAAGTGCAAAATGTCACTTTTGG
>ML776687.1:589935-606577 GCA_009831015.1 Picea engelmannii | reverse complement strand
GGCTGACGTCACACTCTTTATTCTTGCTTATACCTGCAACGTTGTGACATTTGCTAGCTCTATTGTTTGACTTTGGGTTAATAATTGCATCCCTAAGCTAATCTAACAAAACGTTTTACTCAATTGTCATATGTTGACCTAAACGAATGCTTGACGTCATACCTACTGCAGAAATTATATAGGTGACGTAGCAAACTTGTTGTATATGAGCTGATTTGGTATACTTATTGCATTAATGATATGATACAAAGCTTAAATTGTGAACATTGAATGCTGATTAGCTTTTTCATGCTTTATTGAGAAGTGATATAAGTCTTTGCTTTATTAGCCATCATTGACTTCGTCAATAATAGCATTGATTCATTGCTCATATATTAATTTAAAGATAGTCATTGGTTTTATGAAGTACTAACCCACTGCAAGCATATTCTAGTCTTCTTGTTTTGTCTCGCAAACAGGTGCCTTGTCAGTAGAAGACTTCATCTTGACTATTTCTTCTTGGGCAGCAATCTGTGAAAGGGAACCTCAATCTTGGTCTTTTATCCTTTAGCCCTTCTTTAATCCCAGATTGCCTTAGGGACGTCTCCCTTGGACTTGCCCTCCTAAATAGAAAGAGCCCCCCATCGAGGTGACAGTGGGTGGAGAAGCTCCTGTTACGCCGGTTTCAAGCCCTGACTCAAGCCCTTGGACCTTTCCTACAAACCGTGCGATAACAGGACTCATATCCAATGACATGTCCATTTTGCATGAGGACTCCCCCAAGTCCTTCCTTACATGTGTCTGTACATACCACAAAACTTTCCTTTGGGTCAGCAATCTTTAACATAGGTGCACTAGTAAGTAATTCCTTCAACAGATTAAAATTCTTTTCACACTTGAGTGTCCATTCAAATTTAGTTCCCTTATTTTGCAAAGAAGTGATGGAATGAGCAATCTTAGAGAACTCTACTATGAACACATTCTGTAGTAGCCAACTAATCCCATAAAAGATCTGACGTCTGACACATTTTTGGGTGTTGGCCATCCTCTAATGGCTTCGATCTTCTCTAGATCTACTGCTATGCCCTGCTCTGAAATAATGTGTCCCAAGTAATGGATCTACTTTTGATAAAAAAAAACACTTACTCAACTTGGCATACAACTGATGTTCTCTCAGTACTTGCAACACCAGTCTTAAGCAAGAAGAAACCCTAATGAGTTGGCTAATAACCCTAGAAGACTTGTCGGCTCAAGAAGATAATTTATATTAGGTTATTAGCCTCCAAGATAAGAAGTCGGCCAGAAATAATAATATATACTGAACAGACAGATACCCAGAATGAGAAGTCGGCCCAGGCAGTTAGCCAGAATTAGTATAAATATAGGAGGCCAATTCTCATTCTGGCAGGCAGTCTCAGAATTGCAGAGCAGCACTTGTGGGCACTACAGTTGCCCGGTTTCTACGCAGGTTTGGAGGAGAGTTGTCATTGCAGCTAGCAGTTACGCTTGGACTATCTCTTGGCTAGGGTTTGGACTATCTGATCAGCTCTTGCTGATGCAATATCCTTGGGGAAAGGTGCGCTACCCTTTAAATTGGCTATCTAGCCTAGGGTTTTCTTCCGGAGTAATTCTCTATCAAGGTTAAGGTGCTCGGAGGGTGGCTTTGGCCTATGGTTGGGTGACAAGGGTATTGTCAATGGTAAAACGAGCACATCCACTTATATTCTAACTGACAGTTGGTGCATTGGTCAGTCCAAATGGCACCACTACAAATTCATAATGCCCATACTTGGTCCTAAAGGTTGTCTTATGAATGTCTTCTTCCTTGATTCTTACCTGATGGTATCCTGCCCTTGGGTCAATTTTTGAAAATACCTTTGCTCCTCTTAGCTGATCAAAGAGGTCATCAATTCGGGGTAGAGGATACTTGTTCTTTATAGTGTACTTGTTCAGTTGTTGGAAGTCAATACACAGCCTCAAGGTTCCATCCTTCTTTTTGACAAAAAGTACTGGTGCTCCCCAAGGTGAAACACTTGGATGTATGTACCCTTTCTTCAACAATTCTTCCAACTGCATTTGTAATTCTTTTAACTCTGTGTGCTCATTCTATAAGATGTTTTTGACACCGGGGTTGCTCCTGGCACTAAATCAATTGAGAAATCTATCTCCCTTCTTGGTGGCAATCCGAGTATTTCTTGGAATACATCTTCAAATTCCTGTAGTACCGAGAAATCTTCGAGGCTTGGCCCCTTCGTATTATCTGGCTCTTCCACATGAGCTGCATACAATTGACATCCCTTCCTAAAACATCTTTTTAGTTGCAAGGCTGAAATCTCCCTTATAGATATGGGTTTTCGAATTCCTTTCACAGTGCTCTATTTTCCATTTCCATCAAGACATGTAAATGTCTTGTTATGACAATCTAGGACAGCATGATGCTTGTCCAACCAATCCATTCCAATCAGAACATCATAAGACCACAATGGTATGATATTTAGATCGATACCAGTATTCATGCCATTAAGACTTATTGAACAACTTCTGACCATATCATGGATTTTTCTTTTGGTTCCAGTGGCTAACTGAACCAAACTTGTTTTTCCAAGTTTACTCTTCTCCAAATGTAATCTATCCATTATCTTAGGATCAATGTAGCAATGACTTACTCCTGAATCAATCAAAATAGCAACAAGTCGATTTATGATCTTACCTTCCACCTCGATCATATTGGACTGGTACTCTGCTTGTCGATCATTTAAAGCAGCATAGATTCTTCCCATATCTTCGATTGTTGTAGCTTCTTGGATGTTGTGCACAGTCTTCACTCTGTCTCTGTGTGGGCAATCCTTGTACAGCTGATCTTCCTTGCATCCCCGGCATTGAATTGGTGGTCTTCCCCTTTTTCCGAAGGAATCTTCTTTCTTGAAATCCCCCTTAGCATATTGATCTTGATGATTTCTATTAGGCTCATTCCTATTGAAGGAAGGTTTGAATCTTTTCCTCCTCTGATTGGACTTCGCATTTTTCTTGTCCTTCCAAGATTTCTGCAAAGATTCTCTTCCCTGGCCTTGCTCATACAGGTATTTAGCCTTCCTGATGGCTTCAGTCAAGGTCTTGGGCTCATCATACTTGATCTTTTCCTTATAAAAGGCTGGCAATCCACTTAGAAATCTCTGTATTTTCACTTTCTCATCACCAATGAACCTGACATACTTTAACAATCCCAAGAACTTCTTCTCGTCCTCTGCCATAGTCATGCTTCCCAACCTGAATTCAAAAAACTCCTGCATTTTCTTGTCATAGAAATGCTCTAAGAGGTACTCCTTCTGGAAGTACTTCTTGAACTGCTTCCAAGTGATCCTACTCTCATTAATGTGCTCCAATTGCTTCAGCTGGTCCCACCACATTGCAGCCTTCCCATATAAATGGTAGGTGGCAATCCTGGCTTCCAGGTTGGACGAATAGTTATGCAACTGAAAATATCTCCTGAGCCCAAGCAACCATGCTTCCGCATCATCTTCCCTTTCTCTTTCACCCTCAAAGGAAGGTGGCTTGAGCTTCCTCAACTCTCCTTGCAAACTATCTACCTCTTGTTTCCTTCCTTGGTGTCTAACAGGAGACACCTTTGGACTGCTTACAGGATCATCCGATGCATAAAACTTTCTTTCCGAGTAAGGAGGTGAGTGGTGTCCATGAGCTCTGCTAGCACTTCTGGAATAACCAACTCTTCCATGATCATCCCTTCTTTCATCGCACCTGCCTTCTTCCTCTTGTCTTGAGTTTGATCCCTTCTTCGTTTGTCTCTGCAATTGACTTAAGCTCTGCAACACTCGAACATTTATCTGACTTCGCTCTCTCATCATTCTCTCGTTGTTTGCTTTTTAGCTCTGCACTTCCATCTTCAGGCTTCTTACCGTTTCTATTAACGTTTCATGTTCTCCTTTTCCCTTGCATCCATTGGACTCTGTCTCTGCATTACCAACTCCGGTATTCTGGCCTTCGGCCTCCTTATCATGACTGGAGGCTCCCTCACCTTCTTCCATTTCCTCAATACGTATCCTGAGTTGATGTGCTTAAGCCCCTTAATTCTACAAAATGTGCAGGCGACCATTTTGTTAGAATTATGCATATGATAAACAAAATTGCCAAACCATGCTACATGTCTCTTTTTTTTTGTTCATGGAGATCATATCCCCATTCTCCGAAAATAACAGTGCCATGTTATCCTTGGCTGACACATAATTTCATCCTACGCAAGCGCTTCCTTCAAACCACCTTCCCAAGTGACCACGACTAGAAACTGCGGCTAAATCCTTCCTTAGCACCTTTCTATCTCGAAGACCACCAATTCGGCCCTTAGCCCTCCTTCCCTCAGCTCTCAATCTGCATATGACCACGGCCATGACCCTGCGCTTAGTTGAAAAGCATTTGTCCAGAGCTTCGGGACTTTGGAACTTTCATCCAGGACCAGATCAACGGTCCTCGTCCTCTTTCACGATCAACGATCAAGATCCACTTCAAGACTCCACGCTTCGGGAGTCTCAACTTTCCTCGCTTGCCTCCTCCCGGAACGCTTTTACCGGAGTTCATGATCTACTGACGAGTGTCCTCCCACAGATCAGCGGCTGTGAATCGCTTCGGCTCTTCGGGCTTGGGAAGTTTCAAAACTTTCCTCCTTCGCTTTCTCCTGGAGCGCTTTCACCCGAAGTCTACGATCCTTCGACATGTGTCTTCTGGAATCAACGATCGATATGTACTCCGACCTTCGGGAGTTTTCGGCCCAACGCAACCTGTCATGTCTTTCCCCACTAGAGTGCCCACTGCCCAGTCTCCAGACTACACGATCTGTCGCCACGTGGCGAAATACCGGAAGCGGACATATGGCCCAATTAGACAGGTGACACGTGTCACATTCTAACTGACCTTTCAATCATCTGCATGCTCAAAACATACTGACACGTAGCACACATCCCATGTGTCCACGTCATCCCAGGTGACGTCTGCAAGCCACGTCACTTTGGGAATTCCAAGATCCACATCACCTCTAGGTGACGTCATCATGCCCAATCACTTCAGCTCTTCGGGCTTCGAGACTTCGGGAGTTTCTATACTGGCACACTTCCAATTCTCCCGAACTTCGAATTCCTGAACTAGCCAATCTGTCGCCATGTGTCCTTCTGAATCGGACGACTAAGATTCACTTCGGGTCTTCACCCGGAGTCCACAGATCTGCATCGCATGTCCTCCTTAATCTGACGGTTGAGACTTACTTCGAGTCTTTGGACTTCGGAAATCTCAAATTTTAAAACTTATCTGGCCCCACTGGCTTTTATCAGAAGCTCTGGATCTGGTGACGCGTGGCTCTCGGCAGATCAATGGCTGAGATCCTTTCGGGTCTTCGGACTTCGGAAAACTCAAACTTCAACTTTTTTTTTCCGAAATGTGTTTATCTGAAGCTCGCGATCTACTGATGTGTGTTTCCCAAAGATCGACGGCTACGATTTCTTCGGGTCTTCGTACTTCGGAGAACTCAACTCTCAACCTTCGCTTTTCCTCGAAGTGCGCGGATTTCTTCCGCGTGTCCTACAGATCGACGGTCCCCAGCTACTTCTGCTCTTCAGAGGTTCGTTGCTCGAGTACTAACATGTCACATCATTGCATGCTTTTCAATTTGCGAGGGCACGCATCAGCTAACCCGCTTTTCGCCCCGCAATTCTCCTGATGTTGACACGTAACCCCTTGGTGAAACCGTGGTTTGGATTGCGGGAGCCTTGGGAAATTATCTCCCGTGCAACATGGTTCCCCGCAATGCCTCTTGTTCGTTGATCTCACTCTCCAATGGGATCCGACGGTTGTGACCTTAACCCTTGCTTCCTTTTCATCGGACGACCCTTGTTCGCCTATCCTCCGATCCAACGATCCCGGATCTCTCTCGATCCTACAGTGGCGATCGCTCCTAAATCCGAAGGGGACGGTCACGATCCTTTGAACCCCTTGCACGGGTCTCTGACGTTCTATCTCCTGCGTAGATTCTGCAATGCCATTACTCCTGAGTTTTCAACTTCACGGTCAGAATTCGATCTGTAACCACGAGACTCTGACCAACAGACCCGACCCATACCGGCCCGGTGTTTCAACCAGAAGCTCCGATACCAAACTGTAACATACCCAGCCACCCACAGGCCGGGGTACGCTACCTTCAAGCCCGCCCTTGGACTTCCTTCTCTTACCGATACCTTTTCTAAATTTAAGGATGTATAAAAGGAAAGACTTTAACAACATGCACAGCAGTAGTCAACAAGCATGCATAGTCTAAAGATTCAATTAAACGATAATTAAATATAGAGCGGAAATACATTCATATACATGCAAATGATACCATAACAAAGAGCACTTATCTTTATTAAAGATTACACCAATTGGTTGCAGACCAAGGACTTTCCACCCAACCGTAGACATTATTGTTCCAAATCTCAACAGCAACGTCACCCCCGAGCTAGGGCTATGAATCCACAAGTACGGTTCGGAAGTGTTACTTGGCTTCCCAAACCAGTCAGCACCCAAGCTCTCACAGGCTTCCCCTGAGGCTAGCAAGCACTATCCCAAAAGAAGAGGGATCTGGCTCGTGACAATTTGGGGCATTTCTCCTTGAATTAGCCAAGTTTTCATCACTGTAATAACATGTTATATCAGCTCAATTGGAGGGCAGAAATTTGTGCTAACAAACCATCAATCACTTTGGAGATTCGAGTTAGGTCATAACTCAATATTATAAAAGCATGGCAAGGGTGAAGGAGGAGACACTTGATACTTTTTTTGATACAGAGAGGGTTGGATCACGAAGGACTATGATTCAAGGAGATCTTGGATAGGTCGAGAAGAACTTTCATCTAGAGATCAGTACAAGAAAAGGAGGAGAGAGGACATAGGTAGCCGCAAATGGGTTTCAGCAGACTGGAACCGTAGCAGTAAGGTCGCGTCTTACGGAGTTTGTTGTACAGTCTTTGCGCACGTGTAAGCGGGTTTCAATGGAGACATGTGCGTATACGTGGGTTTGCTTAAGGAAAGGCGCGTACATCTCGGGAAATGTGAAAGTTTAGGATCGTACAGCGGACCAAGAGTTGCTAGGGTTTGCAAGTTCTGTCTAAATTTTCTGTATTTCTCTGTGGACCATTTTCCCAGTGAGGGAGCCCTTCTAAGCTTTGAACTTATTTGAATGATAAGCTTTGTTGATGGGCAGAATATCTTTGTGTATTGTGCATGAGATTTTGATTTCCAATTTTGCTTCCGCTATATTTATTTGAGTTGATTATTCCAACAAGTGTATTTTGTTTTGTGAGTTGCTAATTTGATTTACAGCAAGGAAATCACTAGATAACAAGATACCTAGGTGTCGAGATTAAGGAATCTTAACATGGTATTAGATCCAAAACAGTTGATAGCAGATCTATCAAATCTATAAGGAGATTTAGCAGATCTATAACACGCAGTCATAAATCAAGCGTTGGATTTCAAGGAAATAGTCGTACTGAAGCAGAACTAGGGTTTGTGGTTGTACGAAGTTGTACGCAGGTTGCAGTAAGAACAATCATGTACATACACGGGTTTACGGAAAGTCGCGTACATACGAGGGTTTCAATAATGACAAGCGCGTGCAGGTTAATACAGGCGCAGTTTCAAGAGCAGGTTATTTCCAGGGAAAATTATCAGGTCTAAGTGATGGCAGCGCAAGTCTAAGAGTTGAAGACGGATTGGATGGAGCATCCAACTTCCTATCTTGGAAAGCAAGAGTTACTTTGTCTTTGAAGCAATATGACCTTTGGGAGTTAGTGGACAAAGCAGTTGTTCCACCGATAGGTCTGCAAGCTTTGGCAAACCATGAGAAAGAGATTAAAATTGAGTGGGTAATCTTGGATTCAATGAAGGATCATCTAATTCCTCACTTATCCGAGAAGAAGACGGCCAAGATACGGTTGATCATTGATGCCCTAGTAAGATTATTCCAGAGCATTAACATGAATAGGAATATGGTCTTAAAAAATAAACTCAAATCTGTGTAGATGTCTAGATCTGACAATGTTACCAACTATTTCATGAGTATCACTCAGGCACATGATCAGCTTGCAGCTATAGGGGAGAAATTGGATGACGAATAGCTCGTGAATGTGGTATTGAATGGTTTTCCCACGTCTTAGGAACCATTTGTCAAGGGAATCTACGCTTGGGAAAAACTCCTAGATTGGCAGAGGCTTTGGGATGATTGCATCCCAGGAAGAGACTCGAGAGGAGTCTAAAAGAAACAAGCAGGGAAGTAGTGATGAGAACTTGGCCCTTGTCAGTAAGACAAGCAAGGGCAAAGGAATGGATTCCAACAAGAAGGGTTGTTATCGCACAAATTATAGTTTGGGCAAAGCCCAATCCAAACCACAAAGGTGTGACAACTATGGGAGTATTTATCCATTGTCACCTTAGATAAACACTCCCCTCACTTTAGTGATGATGAAATCACCACAAGGGGGGAATCCTAGGTGATCCTAGGGGGATTGAGATGGCAAGAGATAAGATAAGAAAGGTGCCCCTATAGGACAAGGTCAAATGTGGAGATGAAGCTTGAGAAAGAGTCTCATGAGAGGGTAATTGGTTGCCAAAGGTTTTGTACCTGCAAAACAATGTTAGCCCTGCCCAGAACAAGACAATATATAGTGATAGATGCTTCAAAACCAATGGGGATTCAACAAGAAACCTTGCTGGTTCAAATAGCAGCACTATGGAAATATATATATCGGCAATAAATGATAATAAGAGCTGCAAATTCAACCACCAAAAATCAAGTACAAGATGTTGGAAACGAAGCTAGCAATGACTAGTTAAACTTCCAATGATTAAAGCAAGATTTTGATGGTGATTAGGGGGCTGTTATGTAGTGTTATCAGCAAGTTCTGTAACAGCTTAATGGTTGTAGCAAACACTTGCTACAGCAGCAAATTCTAGCCACCAAAATTAACAAGCAATCCACCCAAAAGATAGCTAACAACTAGTAGATTAGTTATGGCAGCTTGCAAGTGTAATTTAGTGGTAGAAGAGTAAACCAAGATATAAAGATGAGTTTGTTGCAGCCCTATTGGCTGTAGCATAAATTCATAACAGCAATAAGAATTATTTGGCCAATCAAGACGCCCCTAGGGTACAAGAAAGCCTATAGCATATAGAAATAGATCCAACTTAAACAATTGCAATATCTCAAAATTCACCTATACCAATGCATGAATATACAATCTCCAATGCGAGTAGATTAGTGTATTATCAAATGGGTTATGGAGTCTCTTGTGTATGAGCTAGGGTTTTTTACTTCTCTAAGGCTGTAAGCATTTTTACTCCCTAGAGCAAACTAAGTTCTAACCTTAGCAAGGTAAATCTACAAGGCTGTAAGCCCTTTTACTCCTTGTAGCAACCTTTGCAAGATAGTTTTTTTAATGACAATAAGATGGATCTTGATGGAGGGTGTATGCCATGATACTCCTACAAGAATATAGACAAATTAACCTTGAAACAAGAAGAAACAATACAATTATGCAGAAATTCCTTACCAATTCCAAGAGATAGCAAGAAAAACCCTTCTTTATCAAGAACATTCCATCAAATCACCAAGAAAATGAGCATCAAGAGATAGTTCTAGCCTTACTTCCAATAGACAAGTAAATAGCATCCACAAAACACCAAGAGAGAGATAGAGTGATTTTCCCAAGTAGGGCGAAAATTTCAGCTAAGTAAGTATGTAATTCTCAAGCACGTGATGGTAAAATGACATTGAGGTGACCTCTAATTATATAAGGTCAACTAAAAGCAATTTGTCCACTTTTTAAAATGTCAACATCAAATTAGAGGGGCCAACCTCCTCTATTTTCCCTTCTACAACTTAAAATTACAAAATACATAAAGTAATTCCCTTTTTAGGGGTGACATCATGCCCTAAAGGGTGCGTTAGGCCTCCAAGAGAGACATTGAGCTTCTTGATGAAGATCATTGGGCCTCCAAAGGCCATGTGCCTTTCCACCAAGTGCTCTAGTGCATCCCATGTGTCTCCCTCTATCAAACCATGTCACATCACCATCAACCATGAAACCCCATCAAAACCCCAGCCTCCATGTGACGTCTAGGGCATAGAAAGTGACGTTTTAGGCCTCCAAAGGCCAATGTTGAGGTGCAAGGGGCCACAATGTGATCATCTCATGGTATCCAAGTGCCTCCAAAGGCAACGTTCAACCTCCCAAGTGTCCAAGGAGAGGGGGCACATCATTCAACCTGTGGGCTTCATGCCCCTATGAAGGTCCAAGCAACCATGTGCCTCCACCGACAAACTTTCACCTAGCAAGGCCCTGCAAAGACAAACAAGTACACCCTCCAAGGATCCATAAGTCTCAAGTATCATGCCAAGTAAGCCAACCATATTTAATAAAAGAACCACCCAAGCATGTGCATCAAATCCCCCCTTTTCAAAATAAACAAATGCTCAAAGACCTTATACAACTTGCCAAATTTAAGTATGGGAGGATTGTCATGGTGCCTTATTGGGTAGATCATTCCCCAAGTCAAGGAGTGTTTCCCAAGAAGACCCTCTCTAAGTCATGTAAAAGAGTATGAGGTGGATGGGGATGTGAATTTTGGGCATGGGGTTTCTTGACATACAAGGGTTCATATTGTCTCATTTATGGGTGCCTTTGTAGAGGGTGTGTTGCATCCCTGTTTTCAATGCAACCTTTTTCCAAGCCCTTTGTTTGCATTAATTGATTAAGGTCCGAACATTGGGTACTATATGCAAGGGAAAGTAAAGAGTATCGCAATGCCACTTGAGGCTAGAACACATTGAGTGCCATGTGCACGGAAAGTAAAAGACATTGCAATGCATTCCCTCAACAAGCGAGACATTTATTGGTTATGTGTTTCATTTTACATGTCCTTGAATTTTTTATGGAGAAGCATTTCATTGTCATCCGGACCATTAGGGCGAGCACCTAGAGGATCAATTTTGTGGCTTTTATCTTTTGCCATCTACAAGCCTCTAGGCCTTTAGCCCCTTCTTCCCATGAAATGAGGTACAAGCCCTTCCTAGGTCAATAAGCCCGAAGACCCAAAAGATGAGGAAACTAAAGGGAAGAAGTATGGAAAGTGATAAGTATGTGCAGGAATGGTATGATGACCCTTCAAGGAGACCACCTAGTAGCAACCCTTTTTCCCGAGGGTGACGCGCTTACTAGGACAACATGTCAACCATCAAGGTGAAATGAGGCAAAAGGCATAATTTCCAAGCAAACGTTTTCAAAATCAAGAAAGGACCCTTTGCAACGTGTTCAAATGCTTCAATTATTAAAATGACACTTATTGTGACACTGTACTTGTTACCTCATGGAGCAAGACCTATTGTCCTCTATGGGCCAAGCTAGTGTGGTGGACGTTGTTTTTTCCAATCAGTGGTGATGTGTGGTAAGAGGAGGGGCTCTATCTGCTCATCTAACTCTCGATACTCCATGTCTGCAACCTATGGGCCTTGAGACATCATCTCCTCAGTTACCCCTAGAAATGGGGGGTAACAAGGGTAACAGTGATAGAGGAACATCACGGTCGGGGAAGAAGAACTTGAGTATGATCAAGTACTTCCAATGCCATAAGAATGGACATTTTACATCTTTGTCTAGAGAAGAAGGGAAGAGAAAAGACACAGACAACATCATCAACAGAGACACCACTAGATGAGTCTGCAACGAAGTTTGAGAAGGATTTCTCACTTGTCTCTTTCCTTTCTACCAGAAGTGTGTGATACTTGGATAGTGGTGCATCTCGTCATATGACAGAAGCATGAGACGGAGAGGGACTCAAGGCTTCATGTGGAGCTTGGTGATGATGCCAAATCTGCAGTGAAGGGAGAGGGAACAGTTTTGTTCCAGCTTGAGTCAGGAGGTTCGTTTGATGCCGTGATGTGCTTTATGTACCAGGACTGAAGAAGAAATTGCTCTCAGTCTCATCTATTGAGCTAAAAAGGGTTTTGGTGTTACTTTTCAAAGAGGGCAAGTACTCGTACTTCTAGAGAAAGCTAGCCTAAACAAAGCAGTGGTCGTTGGGGTTAGAAAGGGCACTTTATACGGGTTGCAGGGCAAGGTTGTTCAGGCTTTGGTACATGACAGTGACATCTTGTGTAAGCTATGGCACAGGAGGTTGGGACACTTGCACTACAGGGCACTGTCGATTCTTAGGAGGATTGTTACGGGTCTTCCAAAGTTCAGTGTTGAGCAGTCGGAAGTGTGCAGAGGGTGCACTTGGCAAGAATGCCAAGGATTCTTTTCCAAGCACCGTGACTCGAGAGTAGGTCCAAGTGGATCTTGGATCTTATACATTCAGATGCGAGTGGACCAATGTCAGTAGCATCAGCGAAGGGAGCATCGTACTATGTGACGTTCATTGATGACTTTTCCAGGAAAACCTTGATCTTCTTTATCAAGACCAAGAATGAGGTCTTGAGTTGGTTTCAGAAGTTCATGGCTCATGTGGAGAACTAGACAGGAAAGAGGATAAGGTCTTGAGGTAGGATAATGGGGGAGAGTACACCTCCAATGACTTCAAGGATTTCAGCAAGGAGGCGAGGATCAAGAGGGAGTTCACAATCTCCTACAACCCTTAGTAGAATGGGGTTGCAGAGAGAAAGAATCAGTCCATCATCGGTTCTTCCAAGGCTATAATACATGACCAGGAGTTGCCAATGTTTCTTTGGGAAGAGGCGTGTAACACGACAGTATATGTGTGGAATAGGTGTCCTCACAGGATATTGGAGGACTAAACTCCAGAGGAGGCAATCTCAAGAATGAAGCCAGAGATAGGGCATTTGAGGATCTTTGGTTGTCCCCTTTACATCCATGTGCCTGTGGAGAAGAGGACGAAGTTGTAGCCTTCAGGCTAGAAGGGTATATTTGTGGGGTACAGCGAGACCTCAAAGGCTTACAGGATCTTCATATCAGTGCAATGGAAGAAAGTTGTGAGCAGAGATGCTAAGTTTGAGGAGAACTTGGAATCTAGGAGATCTTAGGAGTCATCAGTAGTGGCAGAGGACGAGGAGCAGCAGGCTCTGAAGGATGAGCAACACTCAACAGCCTTCCAGTTCAGGCAATCAAACTTCAGGTGGGAAGGAGTTATCCCCTTCCAGTTCTATCAGGAGACCCAGGTGGCTATCGCAGACATTGAGGGATGTTGGTGAGGCTCCTAGGAGTGCATTCAAAGAGAGCAGGCCTCTGAGGAAGTTTCCGAACTATATCGCGCTTATGGGTAGCATCATTGATGTTGAGCCTTCCATTTTTTAGGAAGTTGCAAATCAACAGGTTTGGCGAGATACCATGGTGGAGGAGTACACCTCTATCATGAAGAATGATGTGTGGGACATAGTGTCGAGACAAAAGGGGAAGTCAGTGGTGAGTTCCAAGTAGCTCTACAAGATCAAGCATGTTGCATATGGTAACATCGAAAAATTCAAGGCGAGGTTTGTGGCAAGAGGATTCTCCCAGAGAGAGACAGTAGAATACGAGGAGACATTCGCTCCAGTCGTCAGGTACGCTTCTATTCGAGTAGTTATTTCTATTGCTTCAGTTATGAGGTGGAGAATTCGCCAGATGGATGTGAAAACAACTTTCCTCAACGGGATTATTGAGGAGGAAGTATATATAGAGCAACCTCATAACACAACACCTTACATAAAAGAAGGACTAACATAGCTCATGGCTAAGTCACAGGGTTCGTCGAACCTCAAGCTTGAGGTTCGAAATTCGGCAAACCCCATAAAAAAAAGGAGGTTCGTTCAGGTTCAGCGAACCTAAACGAATTCGAACCTCAAGGTGAATTTAAACGTGAATTTAAAGGGTGGTTTGAATGAGGTTCAACTCTCGAGTAGATACCACGGTAACGTCGGGTAAGGTTTAGTTTAATTTTCCCCTCTAAAATTAAAATTACTTTACCCGGACGCATCGAAAACGATTCCCCGCATTTAGTTTTCCCATCGTTTAGTATTCCTCTCGCGTCGCGACTCATCGTTGTAGTGTAAAGTTTAAACCCCTGCAGGTTGACATTGTGACCAGTCACCAGTGAACGAAGAAGTTTCAACCATTGAACGGTGAACACGTTGGCAGCCCCACGGAACCCTGCATCAATGCTACTGCTCATTGTTGGCTTGTGGGTCGTGCCTACATACCACAGTTTTCTCATTCTCGAATCTCGACCAGTGACCATTGAGCGGCTGAGCAAGGACCCTAAGGTAAGTTCGATCTGAGATATAAATTGAAACTAGAATTTAAAGTTTAAACAATTGAATGGTTTTTTATTTTTTTCCAATTTTTTTTAATGAAATCGCTCCTCCAACCATGAGTAATCTAATTTTGTAACCTATTTGTGTATGAGGCCATGAGGGTAGGCGTGGGGTGTAGGTTGTAGCCATTATGTTATTATAGTCATAGATTTAATTTTTTTAAGTCCACTTCTTTGTCCAGACTCCAATGTCCATCCATGAATTCAACACTGAAATTTGAATTTTGAACATATTTGCAACAACATCTGTACCTTGTAGCTGGCAACAAAATCTTAGGAAAAATTAAAATAAGTAATGACTTTTGCTAAACCAACAAACTGTGAGTCTATGACATATGGTATAAACATGGAATCATTAATTATTAAAGAAACAAACAACCATTAATTCGTTTATTGATGCAGAAACCTTTGCTATGGCACCTCCAAAATAAACAGTAGAGGGATGGAAACATGTGGAAAAATTGGATGGCCCTGGGATACATCTAAAATGCAGATTATGTAATTTTGAATTTGTTGCGTCGCTAGCAAGACTAATGGACCACCTGCTTTCTATCACTAATGGTAAAGGAGGTGGTGTTGAAGGTTGCAAAAATGTGTCTGCAGAACTGAAGGAGACACTTCAAAAGGATTACGACAAATTGAAAAAGACCAAAAACATGCAGGATAACAAAAGACGGCGCATTCAAAGTGAGATTGCACTGAATTACAGTTCCTTTTCTGCATTTTCTTCCAACATGGCTGCAACTGGAAGTTCATCTCAGCCAGTGAAAGCAAGTGGGACAGCAACATTAAACACTCTTTGGAAACTCGTACAGAAGCAAGAAGTTGATGATGTTGTGGCTGACATGTTTTTTGAATCTGCATTACCATTTAATGTGGTTAGAAGTCCTTACTTTATCAATACGTGTAAGATGATTGCAAATTTTGGGAAAGGTTATGTACCTCTTAGTACGGAAACTATACAGACTACTCTTCTCAAGAGGTCAAAAGAAAGAGTGACAAGCAGATTGAGAAAAATCAAAGAATCTTGGAAAGAAACAGGTGCACTATTATATCAGATGGTTGGTCAGATATGAGACATGGACCACTAATTAATTTGTTGGACCTTGGTTTGTTGCCCTAAAGGGGTATTATTTTTTAAGGTAGTTGATGCATTAGGTGTTAATGTTTAAGCCATTATTATAGTTATTTTCATTTCAATAGATAACAATAGCATAATACAAGATCACTGAGAAATACACAATCACAAAAGACACGACATTTATCCTGGGAAACCCTCTAGGGGAAGAAAACCCAGCAAAACTTCCTTATTATAGATAGCCAATACAATGCCAAGAGATAACTCAAGCAAATACAGAAAGCCCTCTCCTAAAGATGCGCCTCTCTCTCTCTCTCTTCTCCAACTGCAGCTCTGAAACTTGTCTCTCAATGAACATGTGAGTGTTTTTCTAAGTGAAGCACTAGCCTCCTTATTTATACAAGACTGGCACGTGTGGAAGTGTCTTTTCACTGGCAGGGCCGACTTCTTCTTCTGGGTGGTTATAAACACCTTTATTATATTTTGGAGCTTCTTTAATATATTCTGGGGCCAACTTCTCTTTCTACCTATTACAATTACATTATGACCAACGAGCAAAAGGGGATTTGGTCCTTTTACAATAGCTGACATGATCAATCCACAATGGGGATTGATCCAATGAATAATATATCAAATAATAATAAGAATACACTTTGCAGTTACATTATTTCAACACTCCCCCTTAACAAGAAGGGTATTCTACAGCAGCATCAGACGAGAGAGAGGCCTTTATCATCAACAGCGTCAAGAGGACAGCATCATCAATATCATCTTGGAACACTGACTGGCGTATCTATAAATCATCGGAAGTTTTCTTCATCGGCAGCATTGGCATTCTCAAAGGAATGCAATCATCATCTGCATCAATATGAATTAGTATAAAACTAATACATCATCATCATCACAGCATGAGGTTGTCTCATCATCATAATACAAGACTGGCTTTAGGTCACAGTTGTAAGGCTGGAAGCACAGTACTCATCTTGCTTTACATCACAGCAATCAAGCTGGAAGCAAGGTACTCGTCTTGCTTTACGTCACAGCAATCAAGTTGGAAGCAAGATACTAGTCTCATCTCATCGTCTTGCTTTACGTCACAACCATCAGGTTGGAAGCAAGATACTAGACTGGCTTTACATCACAGCTGTCAAGTCGGAAACTCAGTACTAGTCACATCTCATCTTCTTGCTTTACGTCACAACCATCAGGTTGGAAGCAAGATACTAGACTGGCTTTACGTCACAG
>ML776687.1:565314-586356 GCA_009831015.1 Picea engelmannii | reverse complement strand
CATATCAGAATAATCACACCTGGGTTGCATCATTCCTCTGAATGTGCTGGATCTTGAGATCCTTTTGGATCTATGGCAAGAGATCCCTTCTCCTGCAAATACTCTTTAAAGTTTAACCATTTAAACATATGTGAGTACATACCTCTCATAGCATTTGCAGGTGGTGGCACCATCTAGCAGCAACGGTAATCATTACCAACTCTTTAAAAACTTCAAGGGTGACTGCAACTGCAACTGGTTCTGAGACTGCAACTGCAACTACAACTTAGGGTTTTATGAGGAAACCCTAATTTTTCAAACTTCAAATTTTGAAATTCTGATCCAGGGGTTAGATGCGCTGAGCTGAGGCGAGTAAGCTGGTGCAGTCAGAATTTCGAAAATCCAACTTTTACCCCCTCAAACTTGATCTACGGATTTCTGGACTAGTGCTTCTGGTTTTCTGGTACTTCTGGTACTATGGTTTTCTGGTTTTCTGGTACTTTGTGAAAACTAGGGTTTCACTTTCCGGGAGATCTAGCCACTGAAAAGGTGCGCTGAAGGTGCCAAAATGATCCTTGGGGGAGGGCGCACTTTTCTAGATGGTTTTAGGGCTAAAAGACCTCACCAACAAAAAGCCCTAATTTGCATGTACAACAACAGTGACGTTTTTCACTTTTCTCTTGTGAAAGATGCTCTCTTCAACTTGGCTCTGATACCATGTTAATGTTTAAGCCATTATTATAGTTCTTTGCATTTCATAGATAATAATAGCATAAAACAAGATCACTGAGAAATACACAATCACAAGAGACACAACATTTATCCTGGGAAACCCTCTAGGGGAAGAAAACGCAGCAAAACTTCCTTATTATAGATAGTCAATACAATGCCAAGAGATAACTCAAGCAAATACAAAAAGTCCTCTCCTAAAGATGAGCCTCTCTCTCTCTTTCTTCTCCAACTGCAGCTCTGAAACTTGTCTCTCAATGAACAAGTGAGTGTTTTTCTAAGTGAGGCGCTAGCCTCCTTATTTATACAAGACTGGCACGTGTGGAAGTGTCTTTTCACTGGCAGGGCCGACTTCTTCTTTTGGGTGGTTATAACCACCTTTATTATATTTTGGGGCTTCTTTAATATATTCTGGGGCCGACTTCTCTTTCTGCCTATTACAATTACACATTATGACCAATCCACAAAAGAGGATTTTGTCCTTTTACAAAAGCTGACATGATCAATCCACAATGGGGATTGATCCAATGAATAATATATCAAATAATAATAAGAATACACTTTGCAGTTACATTATTTCAACATTAGGAAACAAGAAGACTTCTGAATACATGTTCAAGATTTTTAAGGAAGCCATTCTCGAAGTTGGGGAACAAAATGTGGTCCAAATTATCACTGATAGTGCTTCAAATTGTGTGGGAGTTGGAAAGATGATAATGGACAAATACAAAAAAAAAATATTGGACTCCTTCTGTTGCTCATTGCCTTGACTCGTTGTTGCATGATTTAGCAAAGTTTCCATGGATTAATGAGGTAGTTCGGAAGGGGAAACAAATTTCTCATTTCATATTCAACCAACCATTAACTCACATTGAGCTTGTATAGGAAGCAAGGCCTTGTGAGACCAGATTTGCATCATATTACATTACTCTCAAAAGACTAGTTGAGGAAAAGGCAAGTGTAAAAAGTGTTATCTGCAGCACTGAGTAGGAAAATTCGCCCCTTTCAAAGGAAGCCAAAGGGAAGGAGTTGGAACAAAATATTTTAGGCAATGTTTTTTGGGAAAGTGCTATGAAGGCTCTAAAAATATGTGAACCAATTATTGATATGCTTCGCATGGTTGATAGTGACACCCCTTCTATGGGTTTTGTTTATGAAGGCATAGATCGTTGTAAGGAAGCTATTGAAAAATCCTTTAACAACATGGAAAATGAGTACATGGAAATCTGGGAGGTAATAGATGAAAGATGGAAAATGTTACATAGCACTTTGCATGCAGCAGCTTGTTATTTGGACCCTAGATTGTATGGTATAGAAAAAAGTAATGATGCAGAGGTCATGAGTGGCCTTTATGCAGCTATTGAGCGGTTAATTCCAGATCTAGAAGAATCCAGGAGGCTTAGAGAGTAGCTTCAAGCTTACAGGTTAGAAGAGGAGATATTTGGCTGCACTTCTGCCACAAAGGATAGGCCCAAAATTCCTCCAGGGACATGGTGGCAGTTTTATGGACCAGAGGTACCTGAATTGCAATGTTTTATAATTCATGTTTTGAGGCAGAGATCCAGTGCCTCTACTTGTGAAAGGAACTGGAGTAGCTTCAACCATATTCAATCAAAGAAAAGAAACAAATTAGTATCTACAAGGTTGGAAGACTTTGTTTATGTTCACAGCAATTTGAAAATGGCCTTGACCAGTGTGGCCAAAGATGCATCTAGTTCCTCTCGACCATGGATTGGGCCTACTTTAAATATAGAAGATGATCTTGACATTGATGGTGACTCGCTAGATGAGCTTGGTCATGATAGAGTTCCACTCACTGAGGATTTTGATGATCACACTTCTAGTTCTAACGGCTTTACTTGCCCATGTTCTCTTGATGATTTAGAGCTTTATGATGTTACCAATAGGCCATAAGAATATAAATTCTGAACATGTTTTAAATTTTGTAAAACAATTTGAGGCATTCTAACTATTGGACATTATGGACTTGCTTTTAAATTTTGAAATCTAAAGAATATGTTCTACTTCGTTTTGTAATTTGTAGACTTGTAGTCGTAACTTGTACTTGTACCCATAGTTTTAAAAACCGGAACCGGTCGAGGGTCCAACCAGAACTGGAACCGATAATGAACCGGTCGAACCAATTTCAATGAACCAGTTTTTTAAAAAATACATAAAATATTTAAATTTTAACAAAAAAAATATATTTTTAACATTTTAAATCATGTTTCCAAAGCATTAGAGACAATTAGAGACAACATATCCAAAGTATGCTCATGAATATATCAAAACGACACCAAGTGCAATACATATCTAGAGATCGGAACATAAATACATAATCAAGGAGGCTCTAAATGGGCTCTACAACATCAAATAACATACTAACAAGAGTCAAGACTACAAGTCACTATGTCATTGATCAACATGATCAACGATCCATCATCACTACTGCTAGAAGTAGAAATGGCATGAGCATCCTCGCCCTCGACATCATCATCTGTCTCCGACTCGGACTCGAACTCGACCTCATACTCATCATCTAAATGCTCCCAAATGCTCCCAAATGTTGAATAAGAGAGGTGTGAGGCACTTAGAGGGGAGTGAGAGTGTCTTATAGACTAGAATTAGGGTTTAGGGGATCTTAGGTTTTAGGTTTTAGGGACCAAACCGGTCGGTTTATTACCAAACCAGTTGGTTTGGTCATAAATCGGTCGGTCGATTCAGTTTATTGGCCGGTTTGAACCGGTCGACCATCAAACCGGTAAAACCAACCAGTTCCGATTTCGGTTCACCAGTTTTTAAAACATTGCTTGTATTGTATGTTCAAATTTTGATCATGTTTTAGATTTTGTTAATTTGTTTAAGAGATTATAACCTATAAGTATTTGACATTATGGAGTTCTAGATCCTTTTAAATTTTGAAGTTGAAGAATATGTTCTACTTCTTTTTCCAATTTGTTGATGTAGACTATAGTTTAATTATCAATAACATGTTTATTGATGTTAATTTCTATGTATATATATAGAGAGAGAGAGAAAGAGAAAAATGTATATAGTCGAACCTAAAGCCGAACCTCATTCAAGCCTCATTGGAAAATTCAAACCCAAATCAAACCTAATCGTTGTCGAACTCAAACTCGAACTCGAATCATGTGACTTAGTCTCATGGTGACAATGGCTTACCATCTTCCATACTCTGGGTTACTTGGATGTGATGAGCCTTGGTTGACATGTAGTTGTAAAGGTGAATGAGGGGGGTTGTTGGGCTGCCATTTGTGGACAAGTTGATCATCATCATGGTCAGGATCATGTTCTCCATTGCGGGCCACGAGACATGATCTCCTCTAGTTACCCCTAGGCATTGGGGGGTAACAAGACTATAATGATAACTCTGTGATTATATATGTAATTGGTGATGCTCATGCCATATTCAATGGTTTCCTTGACAAATGTGAGTTTGTCAATATCCTCAAGCATCGAACCAATGCAATGGGTAGTGCATGGAGTCCATCACAAATTAGATTACCTCTCCATTAGCAACTTTTCAACAGCCACATAATTATAAAAATTAATGATGACTACTTGCACCACATGGTGCACGCCTACCTCTCTAACAAATTCATTCAACAATTCACATACAAATGTTGCATCTTTAAAATTGTGCCAATGCATCAACAGATCTCATAAACATTGTGCACTTGTGCCAACTTACCAAGAAATTAAGAAGGGTCATGTTTTTCCTATCTATCCAACCATCAAACATCACCATGTATCCAATGACCTCCCATGACTTTCTTAGTTCCTACAATCACGTCCCTATATCGTCCTTTCCCTTTTGAAGGAGTAGCCCTCACAACTTGTCATAGGTAGGGGATTTATACCCTGGGCCAATAATAGTGACAACATCAAACATACCCTGGTAGAACGGATTGGTCCTAGCCCTCACGACTTGTCCTTCTTATCTATCCAACCATTAGACATAACCATGCATCGAATGACCTCCCATGACTTTCTTAGCTCCTCCAATCACATCCCTATATTGGCCTTTTCCTTTTGAAGGAGTGGCCCTCACAACTTGTCATACGTAGGGGGATTTATACCCTAGGCCCATAATAGTTGCAACATCAAACATACCCCGGTAAAAAGAATTGCTCCTAGCAACGATCAAAGTTATGTCGATCCAAAAAGAATACCTCACCACAACCTTGTTTGCGTCTTTCTTCTCCTTATTTTTAATCAATGATCTAATGCAAGGTTTGACCCCTATTTAGTTATTGAAAAAGAAAGGTCTGGTCCTCATGGAAGTTGAACCCATGGCATCCCTCTTATTATCCTCTGTCCCAGATACCCCTGTGATTATGGAGGATCTAGTGATCCATCTGGGGACAATTTCAAGTTTTCAAGTTGTTCACTCAGCCTTCTTTCTATCCAACTCATGAAGAGACCCATGGGCAACTAAGATGATTTGTGGGGATGCTCTATCACAATGCACAACATTATGCTCTTTGATTCTTGCCAAATGGTATTTCTAGTGGTAAACCCCTCCATTTGTTTTTGTTCCACATACCTTACAACTCAATTTCGTTATGTTTAACCATCCTTGGGTTCATTATACAGCCAGAGGGTCCAGACTCCAAAGGGTTCGGCATATTTGCAAGGAAATGGCCAACTTCAAACTTCAAACATAGGGCAAGAAAATGAAAAAAAAAGGAACATAAAACACTGCTGGACTAAAAACAGACCTATGAACTTCTAAAATCACTCTATAATCCATGAAAAACCAATACCAAGAAGCAATTAGTATGCACTCTACAAACCCTTGCATAAATTTGGAAAAATTGAAACGTTAAGTTGATTAACACATACCTAGGAAATGAAAACCTTGTGCAACAAGAAAAAATCTTTGATGTTGGTGAAAATGATTCTTTGGTTCTCTTCAATTCAATGCGTGGCTCTCTATGGCACCTTAGCTCTCAACCCCAACGGATGAAAAACAATAACCCAAAAATACTAGTTTTCCACCATTATTGGCCCTTTTCCACACAGCGACAATTAATACCCATCGACTAGTGAATTTTTCGAATTAATCATAATCACAATTTTTTAAATGTGGAAATAACCGTGATTATTAGCCAGCGATTAATTGGATTGATGTTCTGGTTGTGATTAATTGTGATTGATTCGATTACTCACTGATTTTTTCATCTATGGTTTGGACAGAGCCTAGGAAGGCAGGGTGGCTTAGGATAATGTTGGTATAACAGAAATGTAAGGGTTGTGAATGGGAAACACTTACATAAAGAATGATTTCCATGTGGGTGTGCATGAAGAATCCTTTTGCAAAACTGTATGTTGAGGGAGAATCCAATACATTAAAAAATTAATGGTCAAACCCTCTCCAGAGGATTTGGAAGGCGTGGTAGATTGTGTCCAAGGAGTTGAGTTGGAACTTTGATAGACGAAGGAGTGGAAGGGACATAGCAGCAAGATCCGTATTGGCATTCCCCTCTGGTAGGGGTCAGAGTAGTTGGTTGTAAAGGAGATTAGAGGTTGGTTCAGGCAGGACTCTTTGGTTCCCTAGCTGCATTAGCTGATAAGAGACACATCTCACCTATATTTAACCAGAAACCTAAGGACCAGATTTGCATAGCATTGTTGTTTGCAATTTAGTCCAAGCTAGTCTTTCAGCTCCCTCAAAGAGGAACTGCAATACGTTTGAGCTCATTCACTCCAAGTGATCGGCAAAGTGAAGATTTAGATAATAATGAGGATGACTTGATGTAGCCTCTTTATCTTTTTGGTGCTAGTCTTAAAAGATCATGTTTTATTCCATCGTCATACTCATGTATTTGTGTAAGATATGTCTATTTGAAATATTATGACAGCATATAACCCCTGTGCCATTTTTTTCCTCAACTTTTTGTATGAATGAATTTACATACGTTACAAAACACTACTCCATCAAATATTCATGAAAGAATTACTATTTACTTCAAAAGTTCTACATGTAATAAATAGTAAGCAAAATTTCTGAAGACCTATCCACTTGACAGATTTCTTAACTAAACCAAAAAACAGATACACGAATTGTAATATGGAAATTTATTCTGAGCGTTAAACATTATCAAACACAATCTTTTGCTTATACTTAATAATATAGACAATTTTTCAGTAAACATTCACGCAAAAGCATACTACAGACAATGAGAAAGGAGGAGAACTGTACATTCAAGTGTACCCACAACATCCATGATATACTCATCGCTAAAAATCATTTCAAAAATTTGTGAACTGTTCAATGAAACTGCAAGACATACAAGAAAACAACTGTTAATAAAATGTGAATTTCACTTTCAAATAAGTGAGGACATGAAAAATTGAATAATCCAATAAATCAAAGAAAGGAAGATATTCTACATACTAATTCCTTTCATTATTTTGAATATCAAGTGAAGCCCCTCGATATTTTCCACATCTTCACACATTTTGAACAAATCTAGCAGCTTAGATAAAAATGTTTGCTGCAAAGAAATGAAATAGTCAGTGTCAGAAACCCTTTGGATCCCCAAAAAATGGGATCAAAAATTTGTTCATGAGGCAAACAAAAGCTATCTCCATAACAAACACAGATAACTGAGAATATATAAACCGTGGTGAATAAATAAATAGTTGTAAACCATAGGCTTTAACAAGACAATTTCAAAGTTTTTGGAAGAATTTGGCTACCGTTCAGAGTAAGAAAGTGGTCCATATACAAAAGATACAACTTGCATCAAAACACCCACTTCTAGCACAGAATTGTAAAATGCTAACTGCTCCAAAATCTTACAATTAATAAACTAATTTGACTCTAAATTAAAGCTATGCTACACTTACGAACAAAATCTACAAGAAAATAAGTTACCAAGATCAAAAGCTTTAACGGCATGTTATAAACCATATACCAATCCAGCTCTTTTTTAAATTTCAACCATGGTAATTAAAAATCCTGATGACATACTGCACCTAAAACAGCCCAAGACTCTAGCCATTACAGTCCATTTTAAGCACTTCAAGAACAGAAATATGTACACATAAGGATAGTGCTTAACTAATGGTATCCCCTATCAGACCAAAATAGTTCACAGTTCTAGTACTTTCAATCCATTTTAAGAAGCGCTTAGAATAGAAATCCAACCATTCAGTATTTATCAGACCAGAGATATGTGCATTGAAGGATATGTTTGAGTTCCAAAAAAGGAAGGGGCAATATGCCTGGCGTATTCTCAAGAATACACAATACTGGATACCATGAAGAATTGATCATCTCAGTTTTAGCACCTACTAGAGACGAGCTTTACACTCCTACGAATGTATGAAAAACATCAAGCATTCCTCACATCCTATTATTCCGTGAGGTTTCTAGAGTGCATTCTGCCCAACCCCACCCACCAAATACAGAAGGTATACACAACTAATGTAGCAATAACAATTTTCAGTTGGATTCCTTTGTATGCATTTTACAAATCCAGCAGGCCATGTGCACTTCGGTGTCTTGGGGACAACCCCATACTGCATAATGAAATGACATTGCATGACAAGTAAACTCCCACTCTAACAATAGGACTATAACGTCCCCAGCTCTGCTCCGGGCCACATCACATCAAAATTTTGAACTCTAATACCACTCTGTAACTTATCCATCCTCCTAGCTGAGTCTCGTTACCACATTGTAAAGTCTCCACTACCGCAACTCGCTAAATAAAGCTTTGATATCAATTATTTATTCTACGGAAGCAACTCATTGAAACCAGCAGCATGCACAATTGGCCTTGTGCTACATGCAGCTACGTTTTCCTAGTGCACGCAAACTATCTCGTACTGCACACAACAACGATGTCTTAGCAATTTTGCGCACTCAACCGTCATTGTGTCGTTCGCGTCGATTGTCCCTCAGCACGCACAACGTTTCTAGCTTCACACTAGAACCCATACAATTACTGTTGAAGTTACTTAACAGATAGCAACTATAATAGCATAATGAACTCATAATACAACTACACGCAACCATTCCTATGCCGCATGCAGGGTCTGTCCCATTTGGGCACGCAGACTGATTTCCCTGCATGCGTGCTAATTCAAGCCTTGCCTCAGAATCCCATGACTGTTACCACGGAATTATCTAACAAGAAACACATAATAACTACCATGCTCTACATCTGAAACAGTTATGCAAAACTAACAATACATGTCCAACCCAACATAATTATGTACCAATTCCATAAACAGAAAATAGCATAAGCTTTCACATGTTAAACAGTATATAAACACATATAACCGTCATGGCCCATGCCCTGCATATGCAGCAAACATACACTTCTACAACATATATAATCCACACACAAATATACATACAATTGTAACACATAATATATTTAACATGTATATGCACATTACTCAAAGAATAATACACATAAAAAGACACTTATCTTTTGTTGTAATCCACCAACTGCGCACAGACCTCAGACGTTCCTCCCAGCCATAGACTCTGTCGCTCAGAAACTCTCAACAGCAGGTCACTCCCGAGCTGGGGCTTAAACTCCACCAAGGCAAAGGACTCCTAAGCCAAGCTAAGGTCTATCAACAATCAAAACACTCAAACAAAGGTGCCAACCCCAACAAAACAGACCACAATCCCTCATTCCCCACATGCCTGTCCCAGCCCAGAAAGTGTGTCGCTTCTCTGCTCAACAGTCCTTCGATTGCCCCACTTCCCTTGCAGGGCTTCAGCAACAAGCCGGACAGGAAGTCTTAGGGCCCTGTAGCTGCAACTGGGCATCTTGGAAGGCAATTCCCAGCAGTTCTCTCGCCTAAAGAAAATTCTTACGGGTCTGACAAACCGCTTCTTCAATAGCACACGAGCCTAACAACCCGCCTCTTCAATAGCACACATGCCTGACCTAGGTTGCGGGGGAGCGTGCCTTAAAAACGCTCCCAAAAACGCTCTCTGCCTTAAATTGATCGGATTGAGGTTGGAATGAATGCTTAAATCTCACATTGCAAGTGATACATCTCTGGATGGTTTGAATGCTTTATGAAAAATGAAGGTGCACTCAAGTAACAAATCCTAGAATATGCTTTCAAACATACTTAATGGGCAGTAAATGCTAAGACTTCTTTAACCATTATTCACTGCATTAAAAGCACTGAAAACAATTTAATTCCGAATGTCATTCCTTGATGGATGCATCTTTTAAGTTCTCTAAGGATTGAAAATTAAGAGATATTACAGATTTGAAGGTCTAATCCACTAAACACAACTCGACTTCTAATTCTGTTTGAACTGAAGGTCTGCTATGGTTTGACATAAATTTGTCAGCGCCAAACAAGATTCAACACTGCTAATGAACTTGATACATCATGGTCTTTTAGTAAATCTGAGATATTCTTAAGCAAACTGTGCTGATTTCAAATCATGTTGCTTGAGGATTAAGATTGTGGCATTCCATTACAGTAGTCTGTGAACAGTTTCTTGGCATCTCCACACATTATGTTGGAAGCATTCTTTCATTGGTTTATACTTGCAACAAATTTTTTCAACATGATGAAAGATTTCTAAGAAGAATAGACTCTAAATTTCAGTGATTTCTTGTATTGGCCTGAAGAGTCGTGGTTAAATCGTAAAACTTCGCTAAAATCCTGATCTGGATTTATCAACAGATGCATAAATAAATTCACAATGACGCTGGTGTAATCCAGAAGTAAGGACTTGTTCATACTTTGGTGGTTAAATCTGTTGATTTTATCCACACAAAACAGCGCTATTTGAAACATTAGACACTTAACCGGGCCTTACATATAATGCATCTAAATCTGTTGAGATATCTGGTTTGAGCATGGTCACATAACAGCGCTTTGGCATTGTTACTTTCTTATGTTGATGGATGATTTCCAAGTTTGATTCTGCACTTTGAAATTCTTGGGTTCATATGGTTTAAAATTTCTTATCAGAAATTCTGAGGTCACACACTCGGTATATACCTAATGAGCTCAATTTGCAAAATATTAAGATTTGAGCAAAAAAATATGGTCAATAGTTCCATAGTTACGACTCTTGACTCTTTATTATAGCTTATTTTGTAAATAATGAAGTTATGAACATTATATGACAGTTTACCTTTGAAATTTGAAATTTGAACTATTGATTGAATCTTACAACTCTTTGGTAATGAATATGATGCTCTAGAGTCTATTTCATTTTGTGGTTGATGGTGTCAGTTAGTATGTTACAGTCTATTGATGACAAATGTTTATGATTGATGTTATAAGTGTACTAAATGGTTGATGCTTTAATGATCATCACTAATCAATTAGTTAAATGATCTTATATCTATGTTTTCATGTTTTTTGCAATTGATTCAACATTTTGCATGTTATATATATATATATATATATATATATATATATATATATATATATATATATATATTTTTATGTATTATATAAAAAACGCTCCCGCTCCCAGAGATTTTTGAAAATCTGTGCTTCCCGCTCCCAACAGCCTTGTGCCTGACAACCCGCCTCTTCAATAGCACATGGGCTTGACAACCCGCCTCTTCAATAGCACACAGGCCTGACAATAGGCCTCTTCCATAGAACACAGGCCTTCCCAAGTACAGGGTTATGTGATGGCAGCAAGTTACAGCAAAATATTGATGCTTAGCAGAGGAAAGTTGGTCTGCCTAATGAAGGGATGAGTGAATTCCCTTGAAATACACTAAGGCCCAACAATATATTTGCAAGACTAAAACTAGACACTTGTCACCTTAAGAACTAGCTTCGCTCCACTTGGTGACTTGTTCCCATCCCATAGGAACTTAGGATAAATATATATCCCATAAATTATATTTTTGGAAATATTATTAAAATATTCCCTCTTCCTAACTCTTCACCCCTTTTTCCTTTTCCAGTGGAGTTTAAGCCCCCGTCTCTTTTTGTCTAATTGCTCTGTGCCCGGTGATATGTTTTCATTAATTATCTGGGTGTCATTACATTTTTACAAAGATAGGCTCGCTGGCCTTTTATCCTCACGGCGCACTTATTCGGGTGCGCGCAAAACTATGAAATGGGCTAGTGCTGATAGCTCACCAGCCTATATGTACATTTACATTTACATTTACAATTGGGGTTAGGGCTAGGGTATTACAAGGACAGCAGGCAGTAGGAAAACTGGCACTAACAGTAAGCCAAACAATGACAACGGCAGTTAATCAGTAACTTGTCAAAAACAAACCACACGGAAATCAGATACAAGCTGTCTAATAGTCTCTTGGATGCATGATCTTGACTAACTGCAATATGTTTTGACCATGTCAAATATTGTGTATGATATAAGTGAAAAGTGGAATGGTCAGCAGTAAAATTAGTAAGCCCATCAGTGAAATAAAATTATTGTGTGCATTCCTGTAATGCTCTTTTAAGGACTTGAAGGAAATCTGTGTGTGCTGTTGTCCATCAGAATTTTCAAGCATGTCAGATTTTGTCTTTGTCTCATCTGTTGTTTAATAACTTTAATTGTATTGGCATTGTATTAAAACTTTAAAGTCCATCAGGTCAATAAACTGTTGAAACTTAAAAAATGCTTTGAGTTGTATAAGGGATTCATCAAGAGTTAAGAGGAAATGATTAGGAAGTCCTCATTGATTGAGGATTGGACAGTTTTCCCCCAAATGCGTAAAATGTACATAAGACTTGGCACATGATCGCTTGTTTTTGTTATTCAAGAAATGATGGTAGGACAGGTTTCTTAAGCTGGTCACACATATATACAGCAGATGGCAATTGGACAGGTTTTCAGTGGCAGTAGGTGTCTCATACTTGCAGGTATCTTGCAGCATTCAGAGCAGGTATGGGAGGTCAAAGACCCTGAAAGGTATGGTATTAGTGTTTCTTACAATTTCTTGATTTCAAGATTCACAATCAATTTTTCATGCTTCTTGGAAGTCATCTTTTTCCTGATCTGATCATTTTTGTGGACACCCTTTGAGGAGATGTGCATGGGGTTTGGATTTGAGCCAAATCCAAGAAGTTGCTACTTTCAGCATATTCTACTTTTAGAAACTGCTATTTTTAGCAACTTCTGAAATTCGTCCAATCAACAGGATGATTACATATCTGGGGAAGCAGTATTCAGTTTTTCCTATTATTTGAGTCTCAGCAGATTCAGATACCGTGGATTTTGGTCTATTTTTTTCAGGCGACTGGACATTGTAAAACATTTTCCTGGCAACTATCTCGTGTTTCATGTGTAAGAATTTCTATCATACTTATACTCTCACTAGCTTTTGATTGCATATTTCCTAGAATTTAAACAATAGGGTTTGAATACTATCATTCACACTATGTGCTTTGCTTCCCTTCATATTACGACTCCATAAAGGCACTGTTTAATTCACTTAAACAATTAAATCACTCCTACAAAAGAAAAAACTACTTATTTACCTCAATTTTTGTCCATTCTACACATTCTATGCATATAGATTATGTATATTTAGTCAACTTTCAGGTCTTTCTGTCATAAATCAGCAAGACAAGTTTGCTGTTTTCTCTATTTTTGTGCAGGGAGAAGAAACTATACATATTTCTCATTTTGTATTCGGTAGATAGTCATAAAATATTTAAAAAACACAAAAACAACATTTTACTTGCATCTACAGCCATCAAAATGGCCTCTACAGCCTGTTGTACCTGCTGTTTTCTTTGGACTTTAATTAAGCATTTTCAGTTTAGTTCTGAATTGGATTGTGTGCCCGTCATAATACTAGAATTCTGCATCACTTTCTGTGCAGTTTTATCAGTTTTAGACACTTTCCAGCTTTCTGCATTTTTTTATATTTTATTGCAGATTTAGAACAGAACAGCACTCTTTCTTTTAGATTTAAGGTACTTCTAATCATTATTTGACTTGCAGTCAATACCTTAAATTGCTTAGGGATACCCTCCTGAAGTTAGCAAGCACTAACTTTGAAGTGAGAGAGGTTGAGCAAACTCACAGTGACTTGATTTCTATTGTTATCTGGAAAAGTCTTTAAGTGTGACTCGGTCCAAATATAATGAGAACAATCTGGCAATTGGGATGGTGTTCCAAGAGTGATACATGGAGATACACATAAGAATGGCTACATTAAGAACGTACTACATATGGCAGAGGTTGGCATCCAACATGCTAAGGAGCTTGTGGAGAAATAACACTTATTGAAGTTGCATGCAATAGATAAAATAATTGCTAAATGTAGACAAACAAGAAAACCAATTGTGGTCATCGTTGTGCAGAACCTCATGCTATGAGAGGAAGTTGCAACCTCAAGGATGGAAAACATTGGAGAAGATCAAGCTATAGATGTTATCATGAGCATTTATCATTACAAGATAAAGCATATGTCATAAATGGGGTTCAAGATTTAAACTCCTTTTGGAGAAGGTATGATCTTAAACAAAACATTCAATGCTGCCCCCTACATTATGATTGAGAATAGACAAGAAAGTGAACCTGAACCTAAACGAAAGTTGATAGCTTGAGAACTATACATAGCAGGGTAAAGCTCATTAGTGGCTTTGTAGTTATTCCAGCATAACCGGGATCTGTAGATGATACCACTTTGTTAGAGGATCAATCTTAAAGGCAAGCTCAACCTATCACTGGGAAAAGGATACATTGACCATAGAAGCGGATGGTTATGTCTTATCTATTTATCTAAAGAAGCATACAATGAGCAAGAAGATGCCTTAATCAAGAGAAATTTCAAAGCATTTACTAAAGGATATACGAGTTAAAATTTGATACTTTACAGGGTTGTCCAAAATATATGGACGGAGTACAATTGTTGGAAGAATATCCTCAACTGCACTACTTTATCTCCCGAATATGCGTGTTCCTCTCCTTGCCAATTGGTACAATAAAAAGAAAATTCTTTATCATTTGTTATGAATCTAAATATATGTGCATTGTCAACCCCTCTCACCTAGGGGTAACTAGAAGAGATCATTTTTGACGATCCACATTGTAGACAGTGGTCCCAGAGATGATGACCAGTATTCTCCACAAATAGCAGCCCCTCAGGTGCCTCTTACTCATCATTGCTCAGCTCATTCACTTGATCAGCATACCCATCCGATGATGGTGGTCTAACACACATGAGGTATATTAGCCATTGTTTCATGCAAAGTGTTTACATTTAATGCATTGGGCATTTAGGTAAGTATCATGGATTGAAATCAGATAATGAATCATGATGCTTGGAAGTTATGCTCGTTGCCTTGCTTCACCTTGGTGGCTATCATATGTATTCTAGTCAAGTGTTATCACTCTTGGGAAAAAGGGGTACTACTGGGAGGCCATGATAAGCGTAACATACCCATACCCTTCCGTACTTAACACTTTCCATCTATTTTCCTTTCATTGTCCTATCTTTTCTGATTGGCTATTACATGTATCCCAAAAGGGTATGTACTTCATTCTCCTATGAGAAGAAGGGGCTTGAATGCAGCTGTAAGAAAAATAGAAAGAGCATGTTATAAATTCAAAATGCAAAAGAAAATAAAGGGATATGAATGATAAATCAAAAGCCAAATAAGCTTGAGCTCTACCCCCTCACTATGAGGTCATCACCCCAAGTCCTAATGCAATGAATGCATATCTAAAGAAAGGACTTAATTGATTATTGAACTATGCCGACCCCTGATGCAATAAAATGCATAAACCTAAAGAAAGGAGCTTCCAAAGCAAATCAATGAATATCAAAAGGCAAGATAAGGGGTGGAAAGAAACGGTGTCAAGGAAAGGGTAAGTCAATGCATGAAGCGCTCCATGTACAAAGGCGTCCATGGAGATGAACATCATACGTGGCCTTACATGTCAATGACACCATGACCATGAAGTAAACCCCAAATCCTACAATTCATTCACACTTACACCTCGATGGGTTTCCTGAGAAATACTCCTCTACCAAAGTACTAGCACACCTAATAGGGTTCTATGATGGTCCTCCCATACCTAAACTTGGCAAATTGTATAAAGTCATAAGCTAGTTAAATTTGAAGAAGATACCTAATGTGATCTACTTACATGGCTTTTGCATTAAATATGACTCACTTTTTATGTTATAATGACTCCTATATCCATGATGGTTGGTCTCACTTGACTCTTTGAGCTCATGCTTGATGACGATGCATACTTGTACCTGGTCCTTTGGAGGATGTTGATCGAGCTTCTCCCACACTTCATGGACGATGCTACATATCTTTTGGAGAGCATTGGAGCCTTGATGATGAGCGTTGGACCATATGATGACTTGGCACAATTCTTGATACCCTCATCAAACATTGGACCATGGATATTGCACCTTGGAGCTAGGACGTCGCATATGTGAGCTTGATGTGTCACCTGGAGAAAGCGTGGGGCCCCTTGATGACGTTGCACCCTTTTGAGGATGTTGACGCTTGGTTTGATGACATGGCACTTGATGATGATAGTACACCCCTATCGAGAGGTCATAGAGCCTTTTCCTTTGATGATGTCATGTTCTAGCTTGGGGACGTTGCACATATGATGAGATGTTGCACTTGAGGATGATGTGACACTTGCTTGAGTCGACCTAGCACATTTGATGATGAGACACGACCTTTTGATGAGACATGACTTTTTTATGATGCATTGCGCCTTTTGGGGAGAGACATGACCTTTGGAGCATTTACACCCCATTTTGGAGATGATGTCACCTTTATGATCCCCCCACACTCTCATATGTGGCATTTATGGAGGACGTTTTCATGTTTTAACATTGTATCTTTGTTTTAGAGGAATTTTTGGGGATTGGCCTTCGACCTATCCATCTTGTATTATGGATTTGTTATGTTTTAGGGGATTTTAGGAGGATGTTAGCTCATTGATGGTAAACCTCTTGGTTTCCTCAAATAAATAGAGGAAGTGCTCCCTCATTTGTAAACATTGCTATTTGTCGAGGATTACAACTACTTGTCTCCTCCTCCACCCCTCCCTTCTCCCCTGTGCCCCTTCCTCATCCCCTTTGTGTCACCCCCCTCCTCGCTGTCTTTCCCCCACCCCTCCTCTCGTCACCCCCTCCTCCCTCTCACATTCCTTCTACACCATCGACCCCCACACCCTCAAGCTTACACGCTTCCCCTTCTTTTGAATTAGCAGGAACACAGTCCATTAATATGATGATAGGAGCAAAATCACAAGGAAAACCAAGCATGGAAGTGGATTACCCAATAAGCAGCAACATACCAACACAGGGGCGGGTTTACAGAACGGGGCAAAGGCATCCCTCTCTACAAACCCCATCCTCCTAGCTACTCAAGTTTGCAGGTTTACAGACCCCATCCTCCTAGCTACCCAAGTTTGCAGGTTTACTAAACTATTAGAGTACCTACAAGCAGAAGTGAGTTGTCTTTCATCCAAATTCTCTAAGGTGGAATCAAGGAACCTATCCCTTAAAAAAAATGCCAAATGAACACCAAGTGCAAGATACCATGGAGCCACCAAATAATGCTCTAGATGCAGAAAATCTTGATCTCCAAATAAACAAGAAGAAATCCAAAAGTAACAAGCCACTTTTAAACAAGAAACAGAGATGCATATTAATTCTTGGGCGCAAGTTGTTAAGGGTAAGGACAGGATACCCCCCTCTTACTGTGGCCGAGGAAGTCATCCGGGCCAAGCTAATGGAAGAGAACACTAGTAGGCCTTGTTACCCCCTCATGCCTAGGGGTAAGTAGAGGGGGGTAACTAGAGGATATCATGTCTCATGGCCTGCAATGGAGACAATGATCTTGACCATGATGATGATCAGCAAGTTTGCAGATAGAAACCCCCTTAAGATTGCCTTTTTCTACTACAGATCAACCAAGCTCATCACATACAGTCAACTCAGTGTATGGGAGATGGTAAGCCAGTGTCACCATGAGGTATGTTAGTCCTTTCATGCGAAGTGTTGTGCGTAATTCACTAGGCATGTGGATGAGGATCATTGGTTGAAGTGGAATATTGGATCACCAGCTCAAGAATTTATGTTTGTTGCCTTGTTTCACCTTGGTGGCCAGCTTTTGTGCCCTAGTCCTGTGTTGTCACCGCCCAGGGAAAAGGGGCACTACTAGGGAGGCCTCACAAGGGTAACTTTTTGTTCCCCACCATACTTGACACTTTCCATCCTAGAGCTTGTCGCAATGTACTAAACTTTGGCAACGAGTCATGGTCCATTCTCTCATGAGAAGAGGGGATGAATGCCTAGAGGGTGATTGCAACTACTATGAAAAGAATAAAAGAATGATGCTAAAGAAAGAAAGGAATAATAGCAAACGACTCTCAAAAGCCAGTCCAAACTTGAGCTCTACCCTTTCTATGCTCGCCCCACTCCCAAGCAATGATGCTATAGCTTGAAACCTTATAAAAGGGGACTTGCAAATTTGATAAGAGGACAAATAAAAAGGTAGATAAAGGGGCTTGGAAAAAATAGCGCTTAGAAAGTGGTAACTCAAGGGAAAGCGTACCCTCCACAAAGGTGCTCGTAGAAATGGATTAAATGACACCATAAGCGATGAAGTAAGCCCAACACGTACCACTATCACACTTACTCTTGAAGGGTTGTTTTCTTTCACTGTTTCCCTTGGGACATATCCCTCTACCTGGGCCTTTTCTTTCATTATTTTGGTTGGCACACCTAATAAGGTTTGATGAAGGCCCTCCCATATTCAAACTTTCCAACTTACATAAAGTCATGAGTTGGTGTGATCCTTGAAGGGGATACTAAAGTGAATTATTCATGTGGCTTATATCTTAAGTAACAACTTACTTTGCATGATCTAAGGACTACTATATCTTATGAACATTGGTTTACTTGATTTCATATTTTATTTTGATTTGGATGCCTTTGACATGGTTCTTTGAAGGACGCCCCAAGCATTTACCCAAGACATTGTGCCTTTATTGCAGGATTTGGCATGTGTGATGCAAAATGGATCGGCAATGCAACCAAGCCTGCACATGCTTATGACATTCAATGCTCTAAGACCAATGATATGGGATCTCACCCACTCAAGGGCCAAAATGAGACAGAGTTCTACATTGAACATGTAAATGTAAATTTTCGATGATTATTTTAAGAAGAATACAAAGCGTATATAGCATTACAAACAAACAACCATGTGTTACGTGTGGAATGTATTTGACCAATGTTATCTAAAAAATTGATGTGAATCTCAACCAATTACAAGATAGGAACCTAGGAGACAAAACAAAACCATAACAACAAGAAACCAAAACAAACCATTGCAATATTCGCCTAAGCTAATTTCACATGAAACTAACGATGAAAGGAATCTAATGTGTATGAAAGATCCATGTCACTAACAAATTCATAGTGTAGAAACATCGGGTGATTATAACTTGACCACGGGAATACAAATGAAGGGGAGGTGGGCTAAATCTTAGAAATAATATTTGGGGTGTGGAGGAGCATGTTGGTGTATTAACACTTCAATAATATTTAGAAGTTATAAATGGATGTATAGCAGTCACTTTATATGTGACATGTGACCAATGTAACACTTCAATGTGGTGGTCAGGAGTTACGTGGTAAAACCACCATAAACACTTTGGGGTAGTTAAATATATACTTATGTGTGAGAGATGTGATATAACCAAATCAATTATTTTTCTCTACATCATTATCTCTATGAATATGTGCACCCTAATTTCTTACACAATTAATATGGAACAAACACATCGGATGGAGGGCATTATACATAGATTCTAGACCCATGAAGTTGGAGAAAAAACGCTATCAAAGAGAGATGTATATGCATAGCATATGTTGTGAAGGGTATGATGTTTGTAATGAACCAACTTGCTCATATAACGAATATCCAAAATAAATAGGACATCAACGAGAAATCCATATAGGATATATATTTGTATTGTATAACATCGTATGATTGATGATAGATAGATAGATCATTAGAAATGCATGTGATGTTGTGTATAACTATACACTGAATGGTTGAATACTTGAATAACCATGCCTTTGAAGTTTCAAACAAGTAGCATTTGGTTTTTTAGTATATATTATAATGTTTATCATTATTATTACAAGTATATTTATGTATGTTACAATGTTTTCCCTAGAGGTACTTGAGAAATTTAACTTGTCAACAAGTTAAAATTAAAAAAAAAAAAAAAAAACAGTTTCAATTATGATACACATAATTAGACTTCAGAAATATTTTTGGCACACAAATATAAATGTCACAATTTTTAAATATTCAATGGTCTTAGCAACCTAGTATCACAAATCATCACAAGAATTTGAAGGTACACTTTAGTTTGGAAGATTTAATTCTAATTTCATGAGCTAGTATTGGAGTTATTGGTTTACCACCATACTTTGAGAAGAAAATAAGGTAAAGAATAAGAGATGCAGATGATCAAAATCATTTGACTACCTATTTTGAGTAGTCACTAAAAGTCTTCAAGGAATGGGTAAAGAAGTTGGAAGACTCAATTTGAAAGAATGTCAAGGTGAATTGAATCTTGCCTTCAATGTAAGGAGTTTGCAATCTACTAGACTTGGAATATTGCTTAAGTGAGATTGGTGGAATTCTACATTCAAAATGAAGGATATGACAATATAATAGAGCATCAATGAAGAATAAAATCTAGCAATGAAGAGGTGAATTGAATCTGGACTTCAATGTAAGGAGTTAGTAATTTAATAGACTCGAAGCATTGCTTAGGTGAGATTGGTGGAATTCTACATTCGAAATGAAGGATATGGAAATATGATAGAGTATCGATAAAGAATTATACCTAGAGATGAAGAGAAATTGAAGACATAGCATGTAAGCAATTTACCATCTTAGAGAACGAGCGAGTAATGTGACTAACCAAGGTCCCTTGATGGATAGTGGTAGACCCATATGTGCTCTTTAACAATTTTGTTATCATCTTTGCACTAGCTTTGATATTGAGCAAGCGGTAGATAGTTGAAAAATATTGTTTCCCTATTAAAAGGGGCTCGGGGGTGTGTTGGACCAAGGTTTTAAAAACCGAAACCGGTACCGGAACCGGTCGAGGGTCCAACCTAAACCGGAACCGGAACCGGTAATAAACCGGTCGAACCGGTTTCAATGAACCGGTTTTTTTAAAAAATACATAAAATATTTAAATTTTAACAAAAAAAATATATTTTTAAGATTTTAAATCATGTTTCCAAAGCATTAGAGACAATTAGAGACAACATATCCAAAGTATGCTCGTGAATATATCAAAACGACACCAAG
>ML776687.1:541184-559534 GCA_009831015.1 Picea engelmannii | reverse complement strand
GCTTCCAGAGGAGGAGGAGAGCCGACCTTACTGTTTTGTGGATTTCTGGAGGAAACCACCACCCTTGATCGATTTCGGTGTTGAGAGACACACCCTAGCCCATCGGAGATACCATCCAGGTATTTCACCGTTCATTTCAGGAGCAATCAGTGTGGATGGCGCAGCTCAGCCAAGGAGGGCGCAAGCTATTTTGAGGATTCAGAGATCTGCAGTAGACTTGTGTCCCGATTGCAGATTCATTCTGACCCAATAGAGATCCAGCCAGGGCGCTTCCATTGAGCCATCTATCATCAGATTCCGACGGTGGAATCTTGCAAATCGATCCATCCAGCCATTTTGGGCGCAGTCATTCCGGACAGACGTTTGGCGTTGCATGCAGATGTTCCAAGGCAGATCCGGCCAAACTCTTCCGACCCATTTCATCATTTGATGAGACGATCGTTTTGAGCCATATAGCAACCGATTCCGACGGTGGAATCCTTTGGGGCGCATTCAGTATCCAAGGAGGGGCGCAAACCCCCCAGGGTCCAGATCCGGTGCCGTAGAGGTCCGATCCGAGTTCCGACCGACACCCATTCCAGTATAGAGACCAGGGCGCATCTATTGGAGCAGTTCCGAGCACATTCCGACGGTGGGTTCTTCAGATCGGGTTTTCCAGCTGGTAGCGATTACCGTATTTCTCCGGAATCGCTCATTTTTGCCGATCTATCCGTGCATGCATCAGATCTGCTATCTTCGTATGATCACGGGTATTTTTTGTTATTCTATTGTATTCCAATACAGGTCCAGGAGATCCTACTGACGTCTAGATTCTATATTTCCAGTAGGCTATTGTATTTCCATGCTTGAACCGTTATTATTCATGATATTGAGCAGTTGGCATTCTATACTCTTGCATGCACTCTTTTATGATTGTTAAACATTAAATATGCAACATGCACATGTAATAACCCACATGCACCTGCAATAACCAACATGCAACCACAATAACCGAAGAATACCTCAAACACAGCTAAAACGCATCCAAAAACCCCCAGTGTATCAGATCTGCACGCCAGAGCATTAGAACCGTAGCAAATATCTTGATCAGCCGGATCAGGGATATTTCACAGTGTCACCCTCTAAGCATTAAAATAAAATAGAAAAAGTTAACATGCCTAATAAGTGATTTTACTTGAGAGAAGAATACATTTTTACTAGGGTCGTGACAGAAGAGTTCAACAATCAATGTCACCAACATCAATGTGTACAACCTAAATTCTTACACTTCTATATATATATGTGTGTGTGTGTGTGTGTGTGTGTGTTCTCACCACATGTTTTGAATAAAATAAAATACATTATTAAGTATTTCACGCATCCTTGCCTGTCTATGTTCGATTATTTCTAGCAGTGGGATCGTACCACCACATGGTCTAGAACAACCATAAAGATGTGCCTAAAACAAAGATTAGCACAAGGATCTAAAGTCACAAGTTCGACCCAAAAAAAAGCATTATGCCATCAAAATCGACAAAATAAAGAGGCAAGTAAGCACGGCATGAGTGGGCCTAACAGTTAAGAACATGCATTTTCTCCTTAAAGTTCACAAGTTCAAATCTAGAGGGGGGTAGGGTATATACACCTTCGTAGACTAAGCAATGAAATCGTTGAGCGGAGGGGGTCCCTTATCACACAAACAAGGGTGTCTCATATCTCAATTTGGCATCTGCCTAGATTGTGACCTAAAATTACATTATGATTATTATTATTATCCAATGTTTTAAAACTCTGACTCAGCCTCAGAATTGGTCAAGGGTCAACTCGGACTGATTTGATTTCAATGACTCGGTTTTACTATAAAATACATAAAATATTTAAATTTAATAAAATTAATATATTTTAAAGATTCTAAATCAATAGAAACAAGTCACAAAATATTCAAAGTTTGCTCATGCAGATGCCATTATCCATATACCAAGTAAAGGTGAATATATCAAAAAGTTACAAAATGGCACAAAGTGCAATACATAACATGATAACATCGTAACAGTTGTCACTAGTCAATAACACATATCAGCGACAAAATACATAATCAATGAGGCTCTAGAGTCTAGGCTTTAGAGTCTTAAAAACATGCTACAACCATCTCCTTTATTCTAGCCTTGTCTTCAAATTTTGCAAGTTTATTTTCCAATTCCGATCGAATCTATCCAATCTCCTCTAATGGGGCCATGCATGTTCTTTCAACCTATGAATTGACCCTACCCACCCCCCTTATGTATTTCTTACAATATTTGCAATAAATGTCCTCATCCACAAGACTAGCGTGGATCCATGCAGGGTCTTTAACACTTGGGGTGGCAGCCATGGTAAAATTTCAATCTGCAAATTCAAATATGCAACATTGCAAGAAGCAAACCCCATCTTAAAATCTTGATACAAAAAGTTCATACTTCAAACTTCAAACTTCAAACTAGTAGAAGGCTGAAAGACAAAACTTTAATGATCGATTTCAAAACTCAGATCTATAATTTACTGAGATAGTAATTAAATAAGATAAGATAAGATAATTTTAATAATTTTATTATTTAACATACCATATACTATATACCAAAAACAACCCAAGATCACTGCCAAACCAGCTCCAAGCTCACTCTAAATCACTCTTCTTCAATGCTCCTCCAAAATTGTTCTTCAATGTTGCTCCAAAACTCCAAATGCTCACAAATGCTCAATGAGAGAAGTGTGACTGTGACACAAATAGAGGGGGAATGGCTATCTTTATACTGTTCATTTAGGGTTTAGGAGGGTTCTTTTAGGGTTTTAGAAACTATAATTTAATAAAAAATACTTTTTTAACCTACAAGTCGCGGTGGGTCCGAGGGTTTGACTCGACCGAGTAGGTACGTGTTACCCCCCAGCCTAGGGGTAACTAAGGAGATGATGTCTCGAGGCTCGCACGTAGCAGACATGGAGTGTCAAGAGCCAATGATCAGTTGAGCCCACATTGGGCAGACAAAGCCCCTCCTCTCCACCACACATCACCATTCAACGTCAACAGCATAGCAGCGTCTGCCACACAAGCATGGCCCAGAAATTACAGCAGGTCTTGCTTCGTGAGGTAACAAGTCCAGTCTCATGGTAAGTGTCACTTTAATAATTGAAGTATTTGAGCATGTTGCAAAGGGTCCTTTCTTGATTATGCAACGTTTGCTTGGAAATTATACCTTTTGCCTTATTTCACCTCAGTGGTTGACATGGTTTCCTAGTAAGTGGGTAACCCTCAGGAAAAGAGATGCTACTAGGAGGTCTCCTTAAAGGGTCATCATACCATTCCCACTCATACTCACCACTTTCAACACTTCTTCCCCTATGTTTCCTCATATTTTGGGTTTTTGGGTTCATTGGCCCCAAGAAGGGCTCGTACCTCATTTCATGGAAAGAAGGGGCTGAAGGCCCAAAGGTGTTGTAGCTAGCACTACTCAAAAGCCATAATTTATCCTTCTAGATGCTCACCCTAAGGCCCTGAGAGCCATGAAACAATTCTCTATAAAAAATGAAGGACCTTTTAAAAGAAAATAATTAATAAATATCCCACTTGATGGGGGAATGCACTGTGATGTCCTTTAATTTCCAGTGCACATGGCACTCAATGTGTTTTAACTTCAAGAGGCATTGTGGTGCTCTGTCTTTTCGTTGTACATAGCACTCAATGTTCAGACCATAAAAAAAATGAAAGGAAAATAAAGGGCTTGGAAAATTGTTGCTTTGCAAACGAAGGGATGCAGTGCACCGTCCACAAAGGCACCCATAAATGAGACAATATGAGCCCTTGATATGTCAAAAACCCCATGCCCAAAAGTACCACCTCATACTCACTACATGGCCTAGATAGGGGCTCCTTGAAGGGTCATCATACCATTCCCACTCATACTTACCACGTTCCATACTTCTTCCCCTCTGTTTCCTCATCTTTTGGGTTTCTGGGTTCATTGACCCCAAGAAGGGCTTATGCCTCATTCCATGGGAAGAAGGGTTGAAGGCCCAGAGGTGTTGTAGCTAGCACTAGTCAAAAACCATAATTTATCCTTCTATATGCTTGCCCTAAGGTCCTGAGAGCCATGAAACGATTCTCTATAAAAAATGAAGGACCTTTCAAAAGAAAATAATCAATAAATGTCTTGCTTGATGGGGGAATGCATTGCGGTGTCTTTTAATTTCCAGTGCACATGGCACTCAATGTGTTTTAACTTCAAGTGGCATTATGGTGCTCTTTTTCTTTCCATTGCAAATAGCACTCAATGTTCGGACCATAAAAAAAAAACGAAAGGAAAATTAAGGGCTTGGAAAAATGTTTCATTGCAACACCCTCCATAAATCCACCAATAAATGTGACAATATGAGCCCTTGATATGTCAAAAAACCCATGCCCAAAAGTACCACCCCAATCCACCTCATACTCTCTACATGGCCTAGAGAGGGTCTTCCTAGGAAACATTCCTTGACTTGGGGATTGGCCTACCCAATAGGTCACCATGACACCCCTTCCATATTTAAATTTGGAAAAGTTTATAAGGTCTTTGAGCATTTGTTTAATTTAAAAAGGGGGGATTTAATGCACTTGTTTGGATAGTTATTTTATTAAATGTGGCTTACTTGGCATGATTCATGTGAATTGTGGACCCTTGGAGGGTGTATTTGCTTATCTTTGCAGGACCTTGCCAGCTGAAAGTTATCCATGGAGGAATTATGACATTCTAACATTCATGGGGGGTTGAGAACCCCTAGGATGGACGTCATACCCCACAGGATGGTAAGAGCACCCCGCAGCCTTTGTATGCAAGCCTTTGGAGGCACTTTGACAACATTCAAGGATGACATCATAGCCCTTTGCACCTGGACGTTGGCCTTTGGAGGCCTAGGACATCACTTTCTAAGCCTTTGACGTCATTTGGAGGCTAGGGTTTGGTGGGCTTGATGGTTATAGAGATGATGTGATGTGGTTTGAAGGAAGGAGATGCATGGCATGACACTCTAGCACATGAGAGCTTGACACATGGCCTTTGGAGGCCCAACGATCTACATTTTGAGGCTCAACGTCTCACTTTTAGGCCTCACGTCACCCTTCTAGGACATGACGTCACCCTTTTTAGAGTTTTACTTTATGAAATTTTTATATTTTCAAGTTGAAAGAGTCTAAAGTGACTTTATTCACTTAAGTCATAAAGTGACATTAATTCACTTAAGAGTGAATTAATGAACATAAAATGAGCTATGGAAGCTTAAGTGAATTATGAGATCTAATCTCATCCATTCATTTTGGAGAAAGGCTTAGATCTAATCTGGGCCCTTGGTTTCTAGGTTAGCGTTGAGATGAGGCTAAAGGAGGCAAAGGAGGGAAAAGGAAATTCAATTGTTCACTTGAAAGAGTTGGGTGAATGAGAGAAGAGAGTTTTTGGGCATTTGGAGAAGAAGGGCGCATCTTGAGGAGGAGAGGGCGCATGAAGGATTTTTGGCACACACTTGAAGAGGAGAGGGGCGCATATGCTTGGGGCGCTTCAGTGAGAAGCCAAGGGTGTAAGCAAGCAAGAAAGCTTTGGCTCAAGTGGGGAGGCGCACCATATTTGAGGGCGCATCAAGCTATGAGAGAGGCGCTCTTGTGAGGAGGGCGCATCATATAACTTGGGAGAGGCGCTCTTGTGGTTGGGGCACGCACTAGTTGGAGGGCGCATGTGCTGGTAGAGAGGCTTGTTTGGATGAGGGTGAATCATTGTGGCAAAGGGGGCGCAAGCATTCAACAAGAGGGCAAGGAAAAGGCAAAGGCAAGGCAATCTAAGTTGAAGGGGGCGCACCAAGGCAAAGGGCGCATTCTTCAAAGGCTAGCAGGCACAAAGAAATAAAGAACTCCAAAGCTAACTTGAGAGGAGTCGCTATTGTATCAGGTTCTTTTGTTCCATTTCTTTGTTGTAGCATTTGCTACTCTCTTACTGGTTTTCCCCATGGGGGTTTTTCCAGGGTCATGTTGACCAAAAAGACTTGTGTTAAATTGTCATGGTTTGCTTATTTACTTTCAGCATAGTAGGTGTTAAAGATCATAGAGGGTATTTTATGTTTTGAAGTATGATGAATGTGCTAACAATGGATAGAAAAACTTCCTATTGAAACCCATTCACGAGAAGCTTCAAAGAGACTTTAAATCACTTCCTAAGGGGAAGATTTTCAGAGGGTAAAGTTCAGATTTGTTGGCTGTTTTTGACAGCAAGAAAACAGTCCTAAAAACAGCGAGAAAACAATTTGAAAGTACCTTGAATTTAGTGTCCAACAAGAGGTCACATGAGAGGCCAGTTGGGCAGCCCATAGCAACCTCAAATTTCTTCATAGATAAGGCACTAATTGCATTGGTAAACGTGAAATTAAAGAGATTGAATTGTTTAAGGTTGGATCTAAATGTTACATGCTTTAAGTTATCTTGTACCCTAGGGGCGTCTTGATTTGCTAACTGATTGAGCTGTTGTAACAAACATTAAGCTACAGCCAATAGGGCTGTAGCAAACTCACTCTTCCATACTCTTTTCAACTTTTCTACCGCTGAAATTTACTTGTAAACTGTGATATTTGATCTTCTGTTTAAGAGTTAGTGTTTGGGTGGCTTACTTGCTGATTTTAGTGGATAGAACTTGCTGCTGTAGCAAAAGTTTTCTACAGCCATAGGGCTGTTACAAAACTCTGCTGATAAAACTCTTTAGCAGCCCTCTTTTGCTATCAAAGTCTTGGTTCAAACATTGGATGATTACCTACTAATTGCAAGCATTATTATCCAATATTATATGTTGACTTTGATTATTTAATTTGCAGCTGTTATAACTTCTTCCTTTGTTGATATATATATTTCCATACTGCTGCAATTTTGGGACAGCAAGGTTTCTTGCTGATTCCCCACTTGTTTTGAGGCTTATATCATCATATTTGGTCTTGTTTCGGTTTGTCTAACACTGTTTTGCAGGTGCACAACCTTGGCAACCATTTATCAACTCCAAAGACTCTCTCCTCAAGCATCAAGCTCATCTTTGACCCTGACCTATAGGGGTATTCTTCTAGCTCCTTGCTTCTCCCTTTGCAATCCCCCTAGGGTCACCCAGGAAGCCTCCCTTGTGTTGGACTTGTCCTTCACTAAAACGAGGGGGATATCTATTGAAGTGGCAATGATAGGTGTCCCCAGTTGTGTCACACATTTTCTTATTGGGTTGGGCTTTGCCCAAACCACAAATTGTGCGATAACAATATGGATTCAGCCAAGTTGACCAATTTAGTACCGAACCGGCCGATTCAAGCCTTGACTAAGTCGGTTTGGTACCAAACCGATAGGTTGAGTCGTTGGAAGGGCCAAGTCGGACCGGTTTATGGTTGGCTCGGTCAACTCGGTCGAGTCCAAGTCCGAGGAGACGGAGTTTTAAAACATTGTTATTATCATCATTATATAAGTTATATGTTGTTTTTCTAAAACTAAAAGGGAAAATTATTTATTTTTAAGTTTATAAGGTAGAAACTTTAATATAATTAGTTTAAAATATTATCAAAAAGACAAGGTGGGATACATTCAACCACTACGAATAAAGGAAAACCATGTAGTGAGAAACATTCAACAACGACATAGAAGAAAAAAGGGCATCCCACCAACCAACTACTATGCTACAATGAACATTTGAGATCAGTTAAGTCACATGACACGGGGACACACAATACATGTATCTTATACATGATACGTAGACCCACAAAAATAGGATATATATATATATATAGGGTGAACATTTAGAAAATAGAACTACATTAAATGATTAGATGACAAACACATCAGAATAAAATTATACATATTGATAATGTAGATAATCAAACCATAAAATCATGAGTCAAAAGTTTTGTGGTTTTCTCATTCGGTGCCATCAAAATGTTTTGCATAAACATGATAGTAGATACTAATAACTATGACATCTCATACTCCTAATCAAAATCATCAAGGTCCCCACCACTGTGATCGTGCTCTCTTTCCATGGAAGTAGGTACTCTTAAATTCAACCTTCCAAAATGGGCATCTCCAACAACAGTTTCCACCACCCTTCTTCCTAAGCACTAGTCTTTTGGTTACATATTTCCAAGCTGGGTATTTGTTCTCTTGATTAACATGTCCCCCTATTGGAGTTGTATTTCCACCAACGCAAGCTCCACTTATAGCAAACGAAGCATTATCAACATCAACAATAGCACTTGCATGTGGAGAGGAAGGAAGAAAATGAACGTGAACTATTTTCCCCTTCTTTTGAACAACAACCCATGATGACTGAGCCATGGTTTCAATGGAAGAACAGTCAACTATAACAAAACTCAAAAATGGCAAACTTTAAAAATGAAATGTAAATTCATCTTGAACCAAACACCAAGAATCGCAAAGATAAGTTAACCTCCACATTGTATTTTCATCCTTGCTTGAATGGTGATTGATTGTCAGGCCAAACAATGCCTTTAAAAGACAAAATAAGCCCTAAAATTTGCTTTTTGGTGCGGATTTTCGAGCCCATGCGCGGACATGTGGGTCTCACACATTTGACACGCATTGGATACAAGTTGAGCACAAGACACATATCTGAGACGTGTGGGACACATCAGACCCACATATCCCACATATTATAGAATCTAGATGATGATATCATCCAAGTGCACAACAACAAACTTCGCAAGATGTTGGCAAAAGATCTCATTGATAGGTAGCATGAATGTGGTTGGAGCAATAAAAAGGCCAGAGGGCATGACCATCAATTCATATAGCCTGAACTTCACTTTAAGGGATATCTTCCACACGTCTTGGGACTAGACACAAACCTAGTGGTAGCCAAAAGCCAAATCAAGTTTGGTGAAGCACTAGGGTCATTTTAGTTCATCAAGCAAACCATCAATCAATATGGTTACTGGATGTTGGAGAGATCAATGAGACTAGCAAAAGGAGAGAAATTTGAAGGACAATAGGATAAGATAAAATATCTTGAATATGAATGGCTAAAGTCAAAATTAGACCAAGAGCATCTTCAGAGAGAGAACCAGAACATAAGCAAGACTAAGTATTCAATGGAAACTATGAATGTGCAAGTAAAGGAAGCTAGCAAACAAGTATATCAAGAAAGAAAGAATGTGCAAGTAAAAGAAGTTGACAAACAAGTATATGAAGAAAGAAAGAAGTTATACTAATGTCCACAAATGACCAAAATAGATCAATGGGAGTTGAATGTACAACAAGCTATAATTGGCAACGAGAAAGTGTTAATGGCATCTTCATAAATAATTTGAGTCTAGAGCAAACAAGGATGTAATTGGAATAATTTAGGCACTAAGAAAGAAAGTCTTAGATGACTCGCTAATCTTGATGTGCACATACATACCCAGGTTAAAATGTTCTATAGAAAGCTTTCGTTAGGCATGTTTAGATTTCCAAGCACTCAAATCTAAGAGGGTTTATGACCTAGGATTGGCTAGTAAGGACCTAGATCAAGGAATTTGGAGCAATCAATATGGATTAGGCATCTCACTAAATCAGCATCAAGGGTTTCAAGACCTAAGTTGATCAATATGGACGACTTGACCTAGTGTGTGACAACACAAGAATCCTATGGGACACTTCAATGTCTCTATTAGGGCTCATTTGGTTGATCTACAATCAAGCAGATGATGAGAATATGTAAGCTAGTTTAGCCAACAAATTAAGGGGCTAGTGATTTTGTTACTCAACTTGATTATTGGTTACGTACCCCAATCAAACGTGCCTTATTAGATTAATGAAATATTGCAACCCATGATAGAATTGATGGCATCAAATTAATCAGATGATGAAAATATATAAAGTTGGTTTGGCCAACAAATTGAGGGGGCAATGATTTTTCTACTCAACTCGATTCTTGGTTATGTTCCCTTTCCAAATGGTCCTTATTAGATTAATTAAGCAAAGGAAATATTGCAATTTATGAGGAGAATTGATGACATCAAATTAATAAAGGGTGATAATTCAATTAATGTATAGGATTGTATCGTCGAAAAACGTTGGCCACTTGTGCTTAATATATCTCCTTTACTCTATGGTTGCCACGAAAGGCATTTGTAACGAACTTCATTGTTATCACCTTAGTACATGGATTAGATAACGATTGATGATGGTGATTTAGGCAGTGTTGGAGAGAATGGAGTATTAAAAGGCTTTATGTTAATATTTTATTATTCATCAAGTAGTTCAAAGGAGGCCTTGATAATAATATGGAAAAACAACTGAAGTTCAAGTAGTTACAAAGGGAGGAGGAGAACAATATAGTCGAGGAGTTCTTATTGTGGTGAATAGAATGTATTAGCCAGCATGGAGAACTTAGAAGCCTATGAGAGAGATAGAGGTATAGTGCATGCAACTATGTTGTTTCCTTACAATAATGTACAAATTGATTGCCTAAACTTAGCACATTTCTAGAGTGTAATGTTATGGTCAATTTAGGTGATACAACAACTAAAGGGCATGATGATAAAGGAGGAAATGCCCTCAACATTCTTAATTGACCTCTTTATCTCTCATAAAAAGCAACTTTATCAACAAGTACTCAGACTTAGTGAGTTGCCCTAATGTGCCTAAAGTCAAGACAAAGACAACGCATTTGCATTTGTTAATCCAAGAATTCCTAAATAATCTTAATTCTTAAAAGCGGGTTGACGAACTATGTCTGCCTCTATTGCAGTCACTCAGAGACCTTTAAGCACATTCTACGGGGGTGCCAATTCTCTAGAACTTGTTAGAAATATGTTCAAGATCACCATTCAATTTTGTTTCAGGGGCAAGTCCATTGTCACACAATGTTGTTCGGTGACTTGCGCTCCTTGGTTCTTCCTCCTTTCACTAGCATTTGGGACTATCTTCATGTTATTGCTTCACTTACCATCTGGAAGCTATGTTGCATATATGAGTTTTCTAATGAGGTGAATTCAATTCAATCTTTTTAACACTCTTGGCAAGACGAGGTATGTTTGTAATTATCTACCAAACGCTACTTTCTAATTAAGGATGCCAAAGAATTGAATGCAATAGCTTATTCTAAATTTATTGTTGCTTTAGTAACTATAAGGAATAGTATATAAGGCTCCATTGTATATACCCTTCCCCTTTTATTTTCATCTTTTTGATAATTTATGTTGCAATCATAGCTTAATGCTTAAGTACGTTTTGTAATTAATGAAGGCTAAACATACTATCTCCTAAACATCCTATAATTAAAATTTAAGTAGTTGACACCCCTATTTTGTAATGCTTCTATCAATTCAATATATGTTTGCAATTCAGTAAAAAATATGTTAGCTGGATGCAATCACCTTGTATTCCATCCTCATCGAATACAATGAGTGCACATGTCCCATTCCATGTATTACAACTCTATCTTCCCTTAATAGGATATTCTAACATGATTATCAAAGATAAGCAAACAGTTTAAGGGGCAAGTCACATTGTATTTAAACCCCATCTTGACGCCCACTTCCCAACCTTACGAGCGTGCAATATGCATCCCTTTCTATCATTGACGTATGGTCTTCCATATGCACTTTCAGGACATTCCCTAAAAGATGCATCTTTTTGACGCAATCATCAACCTTGTTGTACTTCATGGAGCTGAGGTTTAGGGACTTAATATGCTACCATTTGATTGGGCTACTTTAGACAAAATCAAATGGATGATGCTACAAGGTATAATCCATTACAAAAGGACCATTCCACAAGCCATTATTGAAGTCAAGTAATGGCTCATCCCTTACTCCTTGACATCATTTTCGAGTTTATTTTCTTTCTTCGCGAGATATGTACCCAAGGGGATTCAGATATAGGACAAGAGAGATACCTTTATATTTGACCCTTTTCTTTTCAAAGGGATTTCCTCCATGGACCTCTCAAGGTGCAAGTGGTGCTAGTTATCAAAAGCTTCTTTGTTTCTTCAGTACATCAACATTTGTATCAAGCACCTCCCTCCTTTTATGTATTTTAAGATGCCCTGGACACCTCCCCCTCCAAAAGGCGAGATCAAAAGGGCGGTCAAGGAAGACATCTACCCACAATATATTCAAGTCAACTGGATCACCCCCCAACCCAAGGTCTTGGCCCTAAGATGATATGTTCTTATGATTGTTTTATGTCGCTAAAGGATGACCTCATTATCTATCCCGACTACATTTGACATCATTGGTCACATGGCCTCAAGACTTTGCTCTGCGAATTGAGGGTTTGTTCTCAAGAATCTCAACAATTATGCATGCAATCTAATAACCACATCTCTTGGACAAAGAAGATTTGTAACATGTGCCATTTGCAAGAGATTGAGACTAGGCGGCACATCATCTTCCAGTGTCCCATATATTATGAGATCCAAGGGAGATTTCATGATCTTTATCGTAACTCTAGAGGGTATCTTGCTACCTTCATTCACTATCCAGATCAAAGATCTCTGGCTCTCTACATACAAGAGGAAAGCACTCATAGATGGCAAACTTTACAAGACATTAAACCCTGCCTCGTGAGGTTCATCACTTCCTTCTTCCATCTTTGTCATGTTGTTGCAAGTGGTAAGCATCATGTAGATTCCCCATCCATGGATGTAAATGACATTAGGTCGATAAGACAACACACTTCCTCCCATTATGTTAATAGACAATTTACTTTCACAAGGTCACATAAACCCACAAGCATATATTATAAGATAACTCACCATCACAACTTGTTCTTGAATGTTTGTAGCAATAGATCAAAAGTTAAAACAAAGTTGAATATTCTCATTCAAACATAATTTCTTCCATTAAGAACACGCCTAACTTTCTATAGTTTGATTAAAATCAAAATCACAAAGTGACTTCCCCCAACCATCTTCATTCCATGCAATCACCCTCTCTTCATCTACTCTCTCACTAAAACAAGTTGAATAACTCTACACAATGGAGAACTTGTAACATTAATCTTTAAGATTTCTTGTTTGAGACAAATTGCTCCTACAATCTATATATTCTCGAGTAGTTATTCCTTACTTGTATATTATCTGCAATCACTTCATTCCACAATTGCATTGTTCCACCCAAGCAACTTGTTACTCAACAAACTTTGGAATACGAATGACTATCAACTAGAGAAAAAAGCATTATTGCACCCTTCGTGATTTCTCTTTTTCTCCCTTTTATTTTCAATTTACTACAATCTATATATTCTCGAGTAGTTATTCCTTACTTGTATATATCTCCAATCACTTCATTCCACAATTGCATTGTTCCACCCAAGCAACTTGTTACTCAACAAACTTTGGAATACAAATGACTATCAACTAGAGAAAAAAGCATTATTACACCCTTCGTGATTTCTCTTTTTCCCCCTTTTATCTTCAATTTTTTCCTAAATTGGGTGGTAATTACAACATCAGCCACATTCCCTTTTGGAATCTCAACCACGACTATTGTGACAGAGATTGGAATTTCCTATGTCAATCTCGTATTAACAACAATGCCAAATGTTTTCTCTCAATTAATAACCAGGCTAGATGTTATGGTCTCAACAGTCTATGCTCAATAACTTTGTCATTAAACAATTCAAAATGATGTCAACAAAAAAGAAAAAGAAGGAAATAGTTGCACAACCCTAAGTATTTGATCAATAGAGAAATAACAAATATGACCCATTATCCATTCAATAAAATGCTTAGAGATCCATCATGATAACATAAACATGCACTATGCTACAAAGAAGGTCCAAACAACAACCACAAGAAAAAGATGCAAAAGAAAAATTGAGATTCTCGCATAAATTGTCTAGTATTATAGCCCATCCTAATTTAGAGATAGTTAACAAAATAGATTCATGACCAACGCGACGAAACAATTTACCAAGAACTTTAAGATTACTCGTGACAAACCTAGACAAGATTGGCCTTGCTCTAAAGAGAAACCAACAAGTTTGACAAAACCTTGCAAGCAATATCAACAAAGATTATGACATGAATGACTAAATGGGCATAATAAAACTACTCCATGCTATGACCATACGAGACAAAACAAGCATGGGACGAACACTAACTTATTTTCCAACTAAAGAACATCATGCTTATTGAATTAGGTTCCCAATCTACAAAAATTGTTGAAACTAATAATAGCAATGAAGAAACTATGATACAATACATCTTCCAATGTTTAATATTGAGCAAAAATTACATTTTTACCCTTCTAGACAATGTATGTTAATAAAGTTTACAATAGTGCTTTCAAATCCTCACCATGGAGACTTGAACCCCAAGTAAGGAAATGTATAGTAATCTCATTTCAAATACATGTTCTTTAGACTTTCCACCTAAAAGTGCAAGTTCATGCAACCCAACCTAACAGAAATTGGTGGTTCAAAGACTAATCCAAAACGACACAAAAATAGAAACAAATGAGGAAATTAGGAAATAAACGTATATAATGATAAAGTCTACTTAAACAACAATTAATCAAGACAATTTCTTACAAATTGCAAAACAAAAAAATGCTCACAATATGCTACATATATCTACAATTATTCAAGAAAGGAATGGAGGTATCAATCATTAGTTCAACCGATGTTCATCCTCCATCACCAACAACAACAATGAAAATATATGGCTTTGTAAGGTCCTAATAAAGGATGGTTTCTTGAGAGACCAATACAACTACTGCACCGAAGGCATTCCTTCCACAATTACAGTCAAAACCTAGTTGTGAAAAGCCAAACATGATAATATTTAAATTATCCATTCAATGATAATTTTGATATCCAAATATATACATATGGAAACCTATTGGATCTAAGGCCTCAAACTACCAAGTGTAGAAAGGGAAATTGGACATGTGTTGTCTTATGTGGGAAGACTAAACGAGGATGACACCAATGTTAGACGACCAAACAACAAGATCTAATGTTAATCCACTATGTATTAAAGTGACCATGTAACATGTTAGTAACATAATATGAGTCATGACATTAAAGTTAATGATAATAATTAGTCACATGGTTAATTAGGTGGTTAGACCACCTAACCATCTTAGAATATTTTATATGACACAATGTAGGTTGAGATACATGAAAGAGTGTTACATGTATTCAATGTACATGTTTAGCATACCTCAAGCTAACCATATGATTTATTGTAGCAGCCTTATCATTAAATAAGTCATTTGGTATTCTCTCCATCATATTTATTGTTTACATGTGCATAGACAACCATAAAATCCTACAATCACAAATGCAAACTCTCTTTATGATATATGATGGAAATCAATAATCAACCTTGTGTGGCGAAATGCCTTCCAGTCTCAAACAATAGGCAAGCAATTATGGGGAAACAAGGAGGTCTACAACCAAAATGAGATGAAGGCCATAGCCAAGATGAAGAAGTTGCATGGACATCAGTGTTTTGATAAAGGGCATACACAAATAGGTTGGAAGTAGACTTGATTAAGAAGATTACAAAGCCTCCTCTTGACAATCACCAGCTTGTATTTTGCATTGGGAGCGCCAATCCCTTTAATGTTCTGGAAGGAAGCTTAGTTCGAAAAACAAGGTATTTCCAAACAGGTTGAACACCTTAAGCAACTACTCACACAAACAGATCAAAGATCAATACACCAATATATTACGTGGTTAAAACTCTAAAAGAGGGAAACAATCCATGGCCCCAGCCGACATAGCCACTTAAGGCAATATATTAATGCAAAAGAAAAGAATTTTACATATAAGTTTCTCACAATCAATCATCAACAAATGACCCTCAATGCATTTTAAATAAAGATCATGGACCAATAAGGTGTTAAGCCACAGATCAATATAACCATTAGTATCAAGGAGAATATGAATGTTGGATCACTTTACGTCTATAACATATCATGACCGTCGGATTACATAACTACAAATGCATACAAAGGAAACATACTTTACCTAAAGACACATTACACCAAGTTATCTTAACTAACTCCTAAGTGTCTACATATCCTAACACCCCCCCTTAAGAAAAACTTCAAATAGGATTGAAGGATTTACAAAGGTGACATAATAGGAGAAGGAAAGAGGCATTAGAGCATATCCCCCATTAATGACAAATTCATGAACTCCTAACATAGATTGAAGTTTGGAAAACTTCACTTCTTTAAGAGACTTTGTGAAAATGTCTCCAATTTGATCATCTATAGGGCAAAAGGGCACTACAAGAATGTGATCTTAAATAAGTTTTTTGATGAAGTGCATGTCTAGCTCAATGTGTTTTCTACGTTGATGTTGAACTAGATCCTTGGTGATCTTGATGGAACTCTGATTGTCACACCAAAGTGGGGTCTGATGTCGCTGTTGGAATCCAAACTCTAAAAGGATTTGTCAAAGCCACAAGGCTTCTTGACTTGCATTAATTGTTGCTTAGTCCTTTGCTTCTGCTAAAGAAAGAGGATATTTAGACACTTAGGAGCTAGTTAAGATCAACTGGGTCAAATGTGTCTTCAGGTAAAGCGTGTTTCTTTAGTGTGTTTCCTTAGTTTGCATTTGTAGTTATGTAATCTGATGGTCACAATATGATCTAGACATAAAGTGATCCAACGGTTCATATTCTCCTCGATACTAATGGATATATTGATCCATGGCTTAACACTCAATTGGTCCATGATGTCTATTTAGAGAGCATGGAGGGTCATTTGTTAATGATCAATTGTGAGAAAATCATATGTAAAAGTATTTTATTTTGCATTAACATATTGCCTCGAGTAGCTACATTGGCCAGGGGTGTGGATTGTTTCCCTCTTCGACGTTTTTAACCACGTAATAGACTGGTGTACTAATGTTTGATCTATTTGTGTGAGCGGTTTCTTGAGTTGTTCGACATGTTTGGAAATACCCTATTTGTCAAAAAGCTTTATTTCTTTTTCCTCTCACCTTAGCCTCTCCTTTCTTTGTATCTACTCACTTTACCAAGTATCATGGTATTTCCTTCTTTTAAGGTCTTTCCTGCATCCCATTGTGTTTTCATTGTTTGCTTTCCATTCTCACCTTGAGGCTCTCTTTTTTCACAAAAATGTTCATACATTCCCGTATTTTAGAGATGGAGCCTTCACTGGTTTCATCCCACCAGACTACTCTGTCCCCCAGACCTTATATGGACTACAGTTTAATTTATCTTTGCCCTCCTCCCAAGAGCATAACATCAATCTGCTACTCAAACCCTCGAAGGAGGTGGCCTCCTCTTTTTGTGATTCTTCGATTGTTCATGCTAAGTCTCAGTTTCAAATTATGTCGTTGGTTTTCCCGAGATGGCATCCAGGGATTTGCAGGACTAACAGTGTGAGGGCATAAAGAATTTTAAGGAATATTCATTTTTCTCTGCATCCAATCATCCCCCCAATTTAGACACAAATACCTCTAATGATCACAGAAGTCAAAAGAAATTTGATTCAGAGTTGGATACACGCCTTAGAAAGCTCCAATCTGAACATTGGACAGAGTGGCATTAAATTTTCGAGGTATCATTCAAGGACACAATGCATTGTAACCCAGCTCCAAGACTTCTGGCAGAGAAAGGAAGGATACAGGAAAAGGTAGGCAGACCAAAACAACAAACTAGACAGCATACATGAGCAACTGTTTAAGCTCATGAAACAAATGGATCGGATGTCTTGTGAACTCCAGCACTTGAGATGAATAGCAATGAAAACCAGAAGAAGGATATGACCAAAGGGATATGCAAGGAAACAGTAAAGGAAAAGGGAAAAGATGAGGGTGACATGTGAGGAGCTAAGTTGGATGAAACGTGGAAACATGTACTGGTCTCAGAAAAGGGAAGGCCTGGAAGCACGACCACCCAAAACAAGTACATCGGGGGAAACATGGTGTGTGTATGTGTATTAAATAACACATTATCTTACAAGAAAATAAGAATAATAGGTTAATTTGTAGGCAGGTTTATAAACAAATTAGAGATTGATCTGACTTCATTTTCCAAAGAATAGGATTTTTTAGACTTCCTATTGGTCCCATGGCCCTCGTGGGCACTTAGACGGTGGACCTTTCTGATAAGTGATAGATTAATTTGTATGCAGGTTTAGAAACGAATTAGAGGTTGATTTGTCTTCATTTTCCAAAGACTAAGGTGTTTTAGACTTCCTATTGGTCCTGTTGCCGCCTTATAAACACCTGGGAGACGTGGAAGAAATCTTCAATCCACTCGGTGTGTCCTTGGGGGCAAGTGAGAGTTAAGGTGTTGTCACCTAATCCTCAACTCCTCCGTCTAAGCCAACTCCTAGCGAAGCCAAGGGGGGTAGTCCCTAACAAA
>ML776687.1:494781-538721 GCA_009831015.1 Picea engelmannii | reverse complement strand
TGGAGGATTGAGTGAAAAAACTCATAAATTATAAATCGCCTGAAAACGGCAAAATATAATTAGTAAGTGAAAAAACACTCCAGAGTATAACTCACGCTTAGGGTTTAAGGTGGCTAAGACCTTTTACAAATTCATCATGCAAAAACCTCTTACTACAATTTTTTTTATGGAAAATGTAGAGTAACAAGGTGGTCTTTTTGACCGGCTGAATTTCTGAACTCTGAATTTTGAACATGAAAATGTTCAATCTTTGGCGGCTCGCTGGAAATCCATCCTAGTGCAACTTGGTGGATAACAGGTCCCACTACCCTCATGGGCACTTACATGTTTCTGATAAGTTTCCAAGACGTTTATGTGTTTCCACAAGTTTCCAGCACTGGTACGTAGGCAGTTTAGGAGTTTCATGCAACAGAGTTAAGGAGTTATCCATGTAGATGACTATTCTCCCTAAGCAGTATGGCATCTTTTTCAATGGGCTATGTTTGGGCTATATAGTAAAATGACTGATGCAATACAATTGTGCCATGTTTTGGACAAATTCGGCAGAAAAGACACCGATATGGGATCTTCGGGAGCTTGTTGATCAGAGTCACCAATGGGTCCATATCAGCCTGTTACTTTATCAATGTTTGATGGATCAGATCTATCAATCCCTTTGCTTAGTTCACCTTTTATATATAATTATCACGAGATTAGCTTATATGAATGTAACATGCCAGCTCAATGTTCTGATAGTAAAATCAAAATGCCTTCAATATCAGAGTGAGTTCATACTAAGCTAGTCTGGATAAGCATCTGGGGACAGATCAAATTCATCCCATTTTGTTCACTACATTTTGTAACAACTATATATACTACTTGTAATTACCATACATATGTGTCTGTGGGTGCACACACATGCACATGTGGTAACCTAACTAGAAAATATACTAGTTCAAACTTCATATTATGCAAACCATGTCGTATGAACAAAGACGTTATACTTTGTGGGTCAAGTCTATAAACTAAACAATCTTGATCTCAACTTATTTTATTCACTGAGATGCTCTATCATAGAACACCTCCATAAACTCAACCAAAATAAAGATGTGCATTAACCTCACTGTCAACAAAATTCAAGTCAAGAAAAGAATCATAAAAAGCTTGGCACACTAGAATTATGTGGACTTAAAAATATAATTATGAAACTCTAGAACAAGCAAACTTATCAGCTAAGTTCTAACAACAAAACTCAGACAGTTTTGCTATTCTTCTATACCGAAGCATATTGGATGTATGTGTAGTAAATTGACAGTAAGAAACAAGTTTTTTCAACAGAGAAACGTTTGTGCATACTGACAGGAAATAATTAAGATTCAGAAAAAAAAGTAACTAGATTCCCATTGATAAGAAACACCTCACACTCACAATGCACATGTGGAAAAATGAACTTACATCCTGAACTATAAGCTCTGCAACGCGAATATGATTTAGAATATGTCCCTCGGTCACAGTCTGTATGACAACATATAGTTTTATCAGAAACACCTAATATTAATAAATCCAAAATAGAACTACACTGATTTAAATGAGGTGTAATAAATATTTGCCAATATGGAACACTGAAACGTTGCCAATCAAACACAGGCAAGGATTCACCAGAGACAATCTGTTTGATAGAAGATGTTATGTATCATCTCTCCATAAATCATTATTCATGATCTGAAATACGTACACGAGGAAATCGGTTGAACAGTAAGCAGCAATCTGAGCTGCTTATAATCAATTGGGAAGGATTTTCAGGTTACCAGTCATCACTTAACAGCTCAAGTTAACAGTATTATTCCCCATCATACAATAGTTATATATGAAACAGTGCTTATGATCACTGTTACGTAATTTTATAATTTTATACAGTTACCCATACAGGACGACAGAGACATTGTTCAAATCCATACACTCTTCTATCTATCATCTAACTTGTTTCATGTTTACAATTTCCAGATTCCAATACTGCAAAACAAAAATGATAGGAAGGAAAACACTCAAATTTTAAAAGAAATTTCATCCTTCCTCTATATATACACAACAATTCAACGATGTACAAAGAGGACCATGCATGTAATACTAGTCTAAGTGATCATGGATATTAGTGGATATCAAGAAATATTTCATTTTATCTTGCTTCATTAAAGAAAATTTAAAAAGAATACCTTCAAAATTGAAGGAAGTGTTGACAGCTCCACTTGCGGCAGCTCTCTTACTTCAAAGCTACTGCCTTCTTGAAATGTATCATCTAGCAACCAATAAACATTTCAGAACCAATTGGGCAAAAACTCTTGAAACATAAAGGATGTAAATGACAATACTCATGCAACAGTAACCTATCAGGGCAAGCTTTGAGGAAGCAACAGATTATTCTGAAAATCTTTAATTGTCATATTACATATTATTGTAGCATGCATAACAAAACTGGTAACAAACGGGATCCAAAATATGTTGATTTTTTTATGCTTTTAGCTCAAGCATGTAGTTTATTTCATTTAGCATAAGCTACAGCCATAAATAATGAAGCTACAATAACACTAGCTGCAGTAAACCAAGATCACAAGAAAAATAACCATGCACAAAAGACACCAGAAATATCATGGAAAACCCTTCTCAATCAAAGAGAAAAACCCAGCAATCCTTTGCTATACTGCCAAGAGAAGATCCACCATCCACCACCAAACCTAGCACACAACAGGGTGCTGCTATGACTGAGAAACCTAGCTCCTAGAAAAGTGGGAATTGCAGTCCTCATAATTTCATACCTCCAACTTCAAACCATGCGTTGAGTTAGTGTGTGTGAGATGATCCACAATGGGAATTTATCTCATATTTATACAATACTTAACTCAACCAAAAGACATGACACTTGGCACAATAGGGCCGACCTGTACAACTTAATAATATAATTAATAATTACACAATATTAATTATCTTTGCATGGTGGGGCCGACTTGTACCCTTTACAACATAAATTAGGGTTTTACCAAGGTCTCACTCTCTGACAATAGAGCAAGGGATCTCTCACATCCTCTGGTGCTCAGCCACAAGGAACAGGTCCACCTGTGCCCACCCACAAGGACATCACTCTCAACAAATCACTCAACTGAGTCCACAGTAGTACCATCTGGAGATCCATCTCAAGCCGACTCAACTAAGTCCATAGGAGTACAAGGCAAGAGACCATCTCAAGCCGACTCAACTCAGTCCAGAGGAGTACAAGGCAGGAGACCATCTCAAGTCATCTCAACTCAGTCCAAAGGAGTAGACAAGAGACCACACGTCATCACAACTCAGTCCAGAGTCTGACGCACACCCATCACATGGGCACACCCAACACATGGGCTATTGTCTCAACTCAGTCCAAAGGAGAATGACACACTCATCACATGGCCTCTCTCATACAGATCGTCTCAACTCAGTCCAGAGGAGAACGACCTGGAGAATGTCACACGACACTCCCTCTCAGCTAAGGAGGCATTCTCACGGAAGTACTCAAACTTCGTCATGGCAAGCGGTTTGGTGAAGACATCTACAACCTGCTCGTGCATAAAAAGGTATTGCACATGTATTGCTTTCCTCTGCACCATATCTCAATGTGTTTTGATTTATCGTTAAACACAAGATTCTCGGAGAGCTTCACACAACTCTGGTTATCGCAATGGATAACGGTGGAATTCATCTCATGTCCAAATAAGTCTGCAAGGAGCTTGCGAAGCCACACTTCTCCGCAAACTGCCACACATAATGCTATGTAATCTACTTCTGTGGTACTCAAAGCCGCAGAGCTTTGTTTCCTGCCGCACCAAGAAACCATGGCAGATCCCAAAGTAAAACAACAACCAGATGTGCTCTTCCGGTCCACTGCGCTCCCTGCCCAATCTGCATCAGCATATCCCTGTAATCTCATGTCTACACCGGAGGCATATCTCAACTGTGACTCGTAGATATCTCAACACATGCTTCGCTACTATCCAGTGTGTCTGTCTCGACTGACTCATGAACTGGATGAGTACATTCACTGCATAGCATATATCAGGTCTGGTGTTAACCAGATACATCAATGATCCAATTAGTTGTCTGTAAAGATGTGGATCAATCTCGCCTGTCTCAAAAGAAGCCTTGTTCATCTTCTTCAATTTATCACCATCGGTGTAGGCATGGATCTGCAGTCTGTCATCTCGAATTTCTTCAATATCTCAACTGTATATTTTCCTTGACCCAAGAAAATCTCATCAGTCCTCTGCCATACTTCTAGTCCAAGAAGTAGTGCATCACTCCAAGGTCCTTCATCTCGAATTTAGAAGTCATTGCACGCTTGCATTTCAACAATAAGGCTTTCTGAATTGGTGAGGAATAAGTCATCAAGATATAGGACCAAAATCAGGCACTCGTCACCAACAATGTGATAGTATAGGCTGGATCAGCAACACTCTTGTTGAAGCCCAAATTCATCAAGTATCTAACAATCATGCTCGAGGTGCCTGCATTAGTCCATACAGGGTTTTCTTCAACCTGTATACATGAGACTCCTCATGTGTCACGAATCCATCTGGCTGCTCGATGTAAACTTCTTCCTCAATCTCACCATTGAGAAAGGTTGACTTTACCTCCACCTGATGTAGTCTCCAACCCATGGATGTTGCAAGATCAATAATCATACAGATGAAGTGTATTTGGGTAACATGAACAAATGTCTCCTCATAATCTATTCCCTCCACATGAGAGAATCTTCTAGCCACAAATCTCGCTTTGTACTTCTCAACACTTCCATCAGCTACATGTTTGATCTTATAGATCCACTTGAAAGTCACTACATAGTACAGACTTCTCTTCTGGTCTCGGAACAATATCCCACACATCATTCTTCATGGTGGACTAATACTCTTCGGTCATGGCATCTTGCCAAAACTATTGTTTTGTTGCTTCTCCATGATAAGAAGGTTTAGTATCAATGATGTGGCTCATAGCTGGAACATCGCTCGAAAATCTCTGCGGTCTCTTTCTCTCTCGGCATATGCCACGAGGAGCTGCATGTCCCTCTGCCTCTAGCAGAGTCTGTCAAGCTCATGTAGGCCTCTTCCGACCTACTGCAATGTACTATGGGAATCATTAACTAGAGCTACGGGATCAACTGGATCAACTGGATTTGTAACTGTGTCCCTCTGAACTGTTGAAGGGGAGAAGTTATTGTCTCTTCCTTCTTCTCAAATAGTTTGACTCCCTCTGAGTCAAGTGACTCCCTCTAAAGTCAAAAGGATGAACGTCTTCCTTTTTCCTATGTTGCTATCCTGGAGACATCCCATGTCTTCTCAGGTCCTCTACTGTCTCTACAGTATTATGTTGGCCTCCCGTACTAGGATAATAACCAAGATGACCTCCCATAGGGATAACAATCAAAATGGCCTCCAGTACTAGGATAATAACCAACCAACACAAATGGGCTCTTGTACCAGGGATAATAGCCTTTCAATAATGAAATAAGAAATCTGGCCTCCCGTAAGGATAACAACCAACATGGCCTCCTATACTTAGGATAATAACCAAGATGGCCTCCCAAAGGGATAACAACCAAAATGGCCTCCTGCACTAGAATAATAAACAAGATGGCCTCCCGAAGGGATAACAACCAGCATGTCCTCCTGTACTAGAATAACAACCAACCAAGAAAATTTGGACTCCCGCACCAGGGATAATGGTCCAAGTCATAAGGGCTCCCACACCAGGGATAATACCCTTCATTATCAAAAGCAAACTACTACAGAGTAATGATGAAATCAATTAAGGAAAGTAGCACGAAACTTTACCTTAGTCTGCAATCATGCTCGATCTTGCTTTTGGTCTTGCCGAGAAGACTGAGATAGAGAAGAACTCCTCGTCATTCTTGCTTGCATTTCTTGACTTCTTTTGAGGTGGCTAAAGTTGCTTTCCATGCACATCCCTAGCTGCAAGTCTAGTCTCATAGTGACAATAGCTTTGAAACCTTGCACATTACTAGCTGCAAGTCTAGTCTCATAGTGACAAGGGTTGCAAGTCTAGTCTCCTTACTAGAGCTTGAATATAGCCCACGCTCAAGAGTCACCCCAAGGATCAATCTTGAAACAAATTTCCAGAAATTTCTTCAAGCTTAGATATACTTCCTGTAGCAGATCTGAACTTTGTACCCAAGGCAAACCTCAAGCTCGGTCCTCAATTCTTCACTTGATTATGCAAGAGATGGTTCCAAACTTCCTCTCAAATTCCGTATGAGGTATGCCTCGTTGCCTCAGAAAATTCGGCCTGCAGAAGTTCTTAGATTTTCCCTCATTATAGTTGCAGATTTTACTGCTCAAACTGCTTCAGAACAACCACCTTATCTCTGTCAAGGAAGTGGACTCAGAACAAGCCTGGAGTTTACTTCAGATTTGGTCCAAGTGCTTCAAAAATATACCTCAGAACTTGTACTTCAAACCTTCCTGGAATAGACAGAAGGAAGCTGATAGAAAACTCACTTTGTTCACCTCAGAAGATGCTTCAGAGGTCACTTTAAAACTGCCTCAGGTTTGCCCTTTATCACAGCTCCAAATATGCCCTTGTGCAATTTTCTTCAGCTTATAAACAGTCCCACTTACTTCAGCTCATTAAGGAAGTCTGCAGAATGTACATTGAAGTCCCAAAGATACTACCAAAAATACACACCTCTTTTTGACAATAATCAGTCCTTGATTTAAGACAGCCTTTTATTACCAAGCAAACTGTCCTTGAACTGTTATCCTTTGGACCTTTACCACAGTCCAAACTTTTTAGGTCTCCGCCCCACTGTCTTAGAGATTCGCTGCCTCAGAACAGCCTTTAACCTTCGCTTAAAACAACACTCAAACTCTGTGGTTTTAGGTTTAGATCTGCCTTTAATGACTCACAATTTTTTCCTCCGATCCGCCTCAAAAAACCAGACTGCAATTAGTTTTAGGTCTGCGGTTTTAGGGTCTGTTGTTAGGACTCTTCTACGGCAGCCCTAGAGGAGTCTCCCCATACCGTGGTCCTGTTGAGGCCTTAAACAGGGCTCGGCCCAGGCTAATATGCCTGCGGCCAACCTTTAAACATCATCACAGAATTAAGGGAGGGTCTGGCCTCTTTCCTTACACTAGCGCTGGGGTCTAGCTGCCTTTAGATGTCCACGGCCTTCCTTCATTTGTTGTGCAAAAGTCTTCCTCGGGAACTGCTCTGATACCATGTTGAATTTTTTATGCTTTTAGCTCAAGCATGTAGTTTATTTCATTTAGCATAAGCTACAGCCATAAATAATGCAGCTACAATAACACTAGTTGCAGTAAACCAAGATCACAAGAAGAATAACCATGCACAAAAGACACCAGAAATATCCTGGGAAAACCCTTCTCAACCAAGGAAAACCCAGCAATACTTTGCTATACTGCCAAGAGAAGATCCACCACCAAACCTAGCACACAATAGGGTGCTGCTACGACTGAGAAACCTAGCTCCTAGAGAAGTGCGAATTGCAGTCCTGATAATTTCAGACCTCCAACTTCAGACCATGCGTTGAGTTAGTGTGTGTGAGATGATCCACAATGGGGATCTATCTCTTATTTATACAATACTTAACTCAACCAAAAGACATGACACTTGGCACAATAGGACCGACCTGTACAACTTAATAATATAATTAATAATTACACAATATTAATTATCTGTGCATGGTGGGGCCAACTTGTACCCTTTACAACATAAATTAGGGTTTTACCAAGGTCTCACTATCTGACAATATAGCAAGGGATCTCTCACATCCTCTAGTGCTTAGCCACTAGGGACACATCCACATGTGCTCACCCACAAGGACGTCACTCTCAACGGATCACTCAACTGAGTCCACAAGAGTACCATCTGGAGAGCCATCTCAAGCCGACTCAACTAAGTCCATAGGAATACAAGGCAGGAGACCATCTCAAGCCAACTCAACTCAGTCCAGAGGAGTACAAGGCAGGAGACCATCTCAAGTCATCTCAACTCAGTCCAAAGGGGTAGAGAAGAGACCACACGTCATCACAACTCAGTCCAGAGTCTGACGCACACCCATCACATGGGCTATCGTCTCAACTCAATCCAGAGGAGAATGACACACATTTCACATGGGCTCTCTCATACAGATCGTCTCAACTTGGTACAGAGGAGAACAACCTGGAGAATGTCACACAACGCTGCAATCATCAAGAAAATAAAGTTAATTCTGCCTCGAAACAAAACATGAATACAAATATGTTTTTTTCCTTGTGAATACCAAAACTCATCTCAATTGTTCTAGTGTTGTTTACTGATGCTATTTCACCCATAGAATACAATGCTATTTGAAGAATAGAAAGCGAAAGAAGAAATAACCTTGTTTTCAACTAAAGAAAGTGGTCCAAGAATTATGGTCAAACATAAAAGGTTATCTTAAATGTTGTGCCAAAAATTATTCATATTTTGTTTGAGCAAGGACCATAAATTATAAGAGGTTTACAGATTGGTTGAACCAGACATCAGGATCTGAGGAATGTCCGTTCATAAGGTGCAAGGCATAACATTTAAATTTCTTGTTCCCAAGCAATTAGCAATGAGGCAGGAAAACGAATAGATGAGGTCTGGCTATCAAATAAGATCTGGTCAGCAACGGGAAGATCTGGCCAAGAAGTCAGAGCCTAATCGTAAATGGGATGCAGGGAGAAGGATTTTGTTTATCCATAAACCCTAGCTCTAGGGGGTCATTCGCATTCTTCTTAAGACTCTAGGTTTAAACCTATTTTCAAAACTTTGGAAAGCAAGGGTTTTGGAAAGAATCAGAAAACAAGAAATGCATGTGACAGATCTGTCAGACATTATAACAGGGAAGTACACGGGACAAAGGCAGAGTTAAGGTTTGCGCTTAGCACGAAGCACAGACAGGTGGCGAAACTGACAGATTTGCATGCAGAAATAAGAAAGGTTTTAGTGGATAGGAAAGGTGTCTAAGAGGCTCATTCTGCCCAGTTCCCTAGCAAAACTTCAAAGGAAACCGAGGACTGTAGATATTTAGGTTTTCAAAGCCTAGAGGAAGAATCTTCAAGACTTGACCAGGAGACTGGTTTTGTGGGAAACTTCCCAAATGTAGAAGAGCTTCAGGGGGGAGGAGTGAAGCCTAGTATTAAAGTCACCAAAAAGGCAAATAAATGTACAAGATTAAAGATCTGAAAATTAAACATGGAAACAGCGAACTGGTGCTGAGTGAAGATGTTTTGATAGAGCAGGTAGTAGTTATGGAGAACACCGCTTTGGTTGGGAAATTTCTTGGTCGACAATACTCAAATAGGTCTTTGTATCAGTGAATGCAGAAGGTGTGGCTTCCTGTTCTATGTTATGTTCCAGGGATTCATTATTTGATCTGTGGATGGCTGGCCTTTGGGTTCCAGCCAGAAGACGATTCAGAGAAGATAATGAGTAGAACTGGATCTGAGGGAAGGACTTTCGAAGTTCAAACTCCATTCAGACATAAAAAGGGAGATGGAGGTATCATAGTTGCATGATATAAAATGGTACACTTAACACTCATTACATCAAGTAACATTTTTTGTCTAGTTCAAATTTGAAGGAATGGCCTTCTCTAGAGTAGAATTCTGAACAGTCTATTAAATGAACAAAGTACATTTGCTAAAGAGATATCCAACATAAAAACGACAGACAATTGAAATCCATAAAGGAAAAAATATATAAGTATAATGAATAAGATATCAATGAATTATATGATTACAACGCCATGTGACTGTAATTATACACATTGACTAGTCACCATGGTTGAACAGTTGTGTCCTTTAGATAGATCATGTCCCATGCTTAGGATGTGACACTTCAAAATTAATATTTATTATTATTTACGGCAAGCAGAAAAGGGTTTCCATAGTCAACATGGACCACGACCTTCAACGTGTCGACTATTCGAAGGACTCACTAACGAAGGAGGATATTTTGTCACCCCTAAAGTGGAACAAACCCTAGCTAACCATATTTGGAATTCCTCGACAAACCGGTGTTTTGGTGACAGCAAAACTCCACTTCAGAATTTGGCGATAGCTGGAGAGTCAACCAATTCATTGGCATAACTACAGGTGGACTTTATTGAAGGTTAGTTGTCAAGTACAACGGCATCTTCCAGCCATCACATTGGGAAGGAAGATTGGTAGTCCCAAGGCCCTAAGCACCTTGTGAGCAAGGACGAGTAATGGCTTGATTCAGAGCATTGAGGGTATCACCTCAGAGGGAGCTCATTTCCTACAAACAGTAGGATTTGGTGGGATTTTGGTGTCGAGAGCAGACGAGACAAACTTGGGGTTTGTTTGGGTCCCAAGTGTCGATCGGAGAATTGCAAGGTGGTGAGGTTCCACATGGTGGGGAAGCTCGTAAACAGAAAAAAGCGATAGGTGATAAAATTGCAAAGAGGAGATGTTTCTTTGGTCATTAGAGATGACATCAGTGTCAACCTGATTGGGTTGTTGGAAGGGAAGACGCTAGTAGGGAAATTCATAGGACGAAGAGTCTCCAAGAGGTGATTAAATGATTAACTCCAAGCGGAATGGATGCTTCTTGTGGGATATTGACCAATTTTTCATCTACTCGCCAAGGGATGGGTAGGGCTTATCTTCGGATCTTATGAGGATGTGCACAAAGTCTTAAAGGATTGTTGGTTTCTAGACATGGCATATCTATCCCCTAAACAGTGGCACCCGTGTTTTGACTCATTTATGAAGGCTACGACGATATGGTATAAACTGTTAATCCTGTCAATGGAACTTTGGTTGGACCGCTCGCTGAAGGCTATTGGGGATACTTTGGGTAAGTCCATAATCTCTAACGATAGTTATAAATACAGTAAGGTTGGGTCAGTAGCAAAAATTTCGGTTGCACACGATGTCAATCAAGGGCTCTTCAAGTCCTTGGACCTGGTGATAGGGACTAGAACCTACACGCATATACTTGACTATGTGAATTTTCCTTCCCATTGTGTGCATTTCCAAACCTATGGCCATGTACTCAAGTATTGTGACCTCACTTTCAAAAAACGTGTTGGGTCTACCAGGATGAAGGGTTATCTCTTTGTACAAAGATGAAGGAGGTCCTGGAGAAGCTAGCTAGCCCTGGAAAGGAAGAAGGACTGGGTAGGGCTTCTGTCGAGGAGGAGGAACAGAGGTTATAGTTGTAGGATGTGGTGGTTGGGGATATCTCAATATGTTTGGTCATGGAATCTCACTCTCGAGAAGGCTAAGTGGGGGACCCTCCTGACACCTTCGGATCACTAGAATTCTCGGCCTTACAACAACACAAGATGGACCTCTTATGGCAACAAACGACATTTGCATCGGGTAATTCCTCTCTGTCTTACTCTTCCCATTCAAACAACGGGTCTGGGAACTTTCCAAAGTTGGGGGGTGATATGAGCATACTCTGCACCGAGAATCTAGGGTCGGTTAATCGTAACCCTGTAGGACTCTTGGATTTGGGTGTCGCCCCAGGTGACAAGGCTCCCTTAGTGGCAGACCTCTCCCGGGATTTTGACTCGGTGCTAGGTGGGGTTCATTGTCCAATGAGGAGTCTTTCTGGCGGTCTCAAACCTCTAAGGTTCAAGGGGGGAGGCCATTACCACCTTAGGCCTCAGACGACCACGCAAGACTCCTAAATTTCAAGAGGACTAGTTGTGGGATACCTGAAAGGAGCAAGGGGGGGTCTAGGGAAAGGAGAAAGTCAACTCTGAAGCATGCACAAGAACAAGAAGCTAAGAAAGTGCACCAAGGTAAACAAAGACTCATATATGGGGTTCTTAGAGTAGAGAAAACTCTTGCCAGGGTTACCCCATGAAGCTTTTGTCTATAAATGTTAGAGGCCTGGGGGTCAAGCCAAAAAGTTGACCCTCAAGCAGATGGTAGAGTCTAAAATCCCAATGTGTTGTTTATCCAGAAAACTATGGGCATGGATGGTCCCTTCATAAGGTACCTGAAAAAAATTATTGGTGTGTTGGGATTTTGTTGCAATGGATGCAAAGGGGTCTTCTAGAGGAATTATCACCAATTGGCCTTCGAAGATTTCTTTAAACAATTGTTTTTTTGTGTTTTCAGGCCTTTATACAAAGGTCTGGTGCAAGAGTAATGGGTTTAATTTGACTTTGTTGAACGTCTACGGCCCGTATAACGAGAAAGAAGTGTTATGGTCAAGGTTATTCTCGGCACAATGGGTAAAGGATGAAAATCTTATTGTTGGTGAAGACCTAAACCTTACACTCAACAAAGGGGAGGTTTGAGGTTTGGTTGGTCACCATGATAGCTTGGCCAAAAATTTTCTGGATCACTTCGAGACACTCGGATGGGTAGACATTGAGCCACTTGAATTGAGGCTCACTTGGACAAACAACAGTGCAGGGATGGTCGAGGTCGCCAAGTTCCTGGAAAAATTTCTAGTACATCATGCTTTACTGGACAAGTTGACAAGTTTCAAGTCTTGGGTGGATACCTTGAGGTGCTTGAATAAATTTCCAATTTACCTGGAACTAGGCATGGGAGACAAAAAACCTAAGGCTCCATTTAAGTACAATCTCTATTGGTTAGAAGAAGGTGGATTCCAGGAGATAGTTAAGTCTTATTGGAAACACATTGATGTGCATTCAGAGGATTCAGCTTGCATACAATTTACAAACTCATTAAGGTTGGTAAAAGCAAAAGTGGTGCCCTAGGCAGCAGAGAGGTTCAAGACTCAAGAGGGGCATTTAAAGATAGTGGAACAAAGTCTAGAACTATTATATAAGGATCACCCTACTAGTTTGTTTGATGAAGAGGTTTTCGGGAAAATTAGGGACCTTGAATTTTAGAAAAACAAGCTCCTCTTGGACAAGGAGAGGGATTGGTGCATTAAAAGAAAAGCCACATGGCTTGCTTTGGGAGACAAGACACTAAGTTTTTCCACAAATTCGCAAACTTCAGGAAGAGCCAACACAACAATATGGAAACTGAAGGACCAAGAGGGGAACAAAGTTAGAGGATTCAAGGGACAGGCAGCCTTAGGTGTTCACCACTTCCAAGACATCTTCAAGGAACCTGAGAGGGCAGATATGGGTGATATTTTGAAGGTGATCTCTTTCTTCCCCAGAATGATTGAGAGGAAGAGGAATGAGGACCTTCTTAGGGTAGTTACAATGGAGAAGTTGCAGGGGGTACTCCAGTCCTTTCAAAAGGACAAGAGTCCTAGTCCTAATGGGTTGCATGTTGAATTCTATTTGGATTTCTTCGAGTTGTTGGGAGAGGACCATCTAAAAGTCAAGGAGATTTGGTTGACAAGTAAGGTCCCCGTAAGTCTTCGTGCCACTTTCCCACTTTCATTGCCTTAATACCAAAATTACATTGCCAGAAGAGGATTCAGAACACTATACAATACCTTGTTCCCCAGAACACTATACAATCCCTAATATACAAACACAAAAAGGAAAATAAAAGTTTCTCACCATTAGCCTGAGATGTACGAGACCGCTCCATCTCATTATTAATTGGACGTGATGCATTGTCCAGAGCTGCAAAAATAGAGTATTTGATAAATTAGCAAATTCTTAAATGTCATGTAACTAAAAGTTTCACACAACTGTGGGCCTCAGAAGCAGACAAACAAGAAGTAAACCTTATTCACAACATAAAACAAATACACACCACCAACATTAGGGAGATGAATAGATCGCTGAACATTACATATTTGATCCCTGCAATAACAATACAATCCATACAAGTTCAGCTAGAAGGGTATAGGCTCATTATGCTCTGAATAGTAACAAATGCACTACCAGTAAGCAATTCAAAACATTATGGAATTAAACTAAAACTCTGCACTTATCATTCCCAGAATACAAAATCAGAAAAGAGAATAAACAATACACAAAATGGAGGAAAACATTTGCACCATATGAATGAGCAACCCATAGCTTCTTGAAAACTAAGAGCAAGTTCAGTGGCCATTTCAGGATCTCGCCATGCAATAATCGTATCTGAAAGAGTTCAGAACAGCAAAGAGACATTTATAGCTCAAATTTTCAGCAAGTCACCAAACTAAGCATTAGCATAAATAAAGTTACTAAAACATCTTTTTAGAATATTTAAAAACAAAAAACCAAACCAACAAAGGCAACCTTCTTGTCGACGATAGATGTCCTCAGCTGAGATATGATGTACGAGTAAAGTTTCATTGTCTTCCTCATCAATTACAACCAACCCTACAACATCTGATCGCTGAAAAACAACACATGCAAACCTTTCGAGTTACTGGATAATGTTGGTTTCACAAATATTCATTCTGGTTACAAAACAAAGCTGGGCAAACAAGGATCAAGAGGCTTTGTTTCGGATTTGTTAAGAAATACGATTAACGAAATATCCACAATTAGACTATAATAATTAGATAAGATCGCCGAAAAATACAATGTGGCATAGTATGTCCTACCAATGACTCCACATGCATCTTCTGTTACAAGCCGGGGTGGCTTGTTTCATTGCATCGTGAAGATACTCGTTGTAGACATCAGCAAATTATACACAAAGGCAATGATAGTATATGTATTGAATGTACATCATTCATTATTCATTGTACACAGTCAAATGGAGTGCTATTTGTAGAGTACAAAAGGACGGGTCACATGAATAGACATGCCCATTTAAAACTTATAATTACTTATTTAGACTATTATTTTAAACATTATATTTATAATGAATCAAGTCTACACTTTAGGAGGTTGATACACAAAATAATCACAACTTTTGAGATGTTGCATCCTTATAGCATGGGAAGCAGAAAGAAACTGATCTTGTACAACATTTGATCTCTGAAGAGGGGGAATTACATAGATACCTTTACTTGAATGAGGTAAAAACTTCATATTTTCTTCATCTTGAATAGAAGTCAGTAGTAGCAGAAGAGGGGTTGAACTAGGAAAGCGAGATACTATCGACCATTCGAATAGAACTTGATAAATTCATATCATAAACTCCTAGTAAAAATGTCCAGCATATCCAACCACTCAGTTCCAAGTATGACATCAATATTTTTTCACACAATAGCATACATCAAAGTTTGAAGAGAGTATCCATGCATCAGCAAATTAACTTTATAGCATTTCCGAGAACACTGAATACGAGAACCATTAACGATGTAAATATTCAACTTTCATTGAGGTAACACAAAAAGCTTCATCGTTGAGCCAAGCAGAGATGTAGAATCAATAAGTGCTTCCAGAATCAACAAGCACCGATACTTGAGGAGCTTTGATCTTTCTTTGGAGCTTCAGAGTATAATGGCTCGGTTTCCATTTGCAACTGCTAAATATAGGTTTTTCAATTGCTTCTGTATGCTCTCTAGATTTCCATCATCTGAATAAACATTTTGGTGATTATTATGAATATGGTCCTAACTGTTAACCAATAGTTTATTTTTATCACTCAACTGTTTTAACAGGGGCACAATTTTTGTCACTCACTTTTCCCTAAAGGTGTAACCTTATGATATATGCACAAAATGAGACAGCAATAAACAATCACATAAGAAGACAAAGCACTATTAGAATATATGTTATAATAGTCCTATCATGTACATAGGAGGTTTTAAATCATGAAAGCTTTATGTCTTAATAAAATCGTGATGCAATAAAGTAATATTATAATATTAAATTTTCATTAGTCTATACCAATGTTATCAGGACCGGAATAGTTTCCAAACAGGTTGATGCCAAAAACCAGAGCTAGATCAGAACCAGTAAAAACCAGAAACAAAAACAGGTCAACCAAAAATACATAAAATATTCAAATTTTGATTAAAAAAATATATTCATGTACATCCATGTGAATCTAAACCATTAGACACGAATATGCAAAGTTTTCTCATGTATATAGCAAGTAAGGGTGCATATAACCAAAAAATCAGACAGTGCAATCCATATCTGAACCAGAATACATAAACAGAGGCAACCCATTACTGAATTAAGTTTAGGGTTTAGGCTTTTAGATTTTTTTAATTTTTTTCCCTTTTTCAAGTTGTTTTTGTGAGCCCAATCACCCCCATACACCCCTATACAGAACCAGCCAGTTCAACCGAAAAGGCCTGTTCTGTACGGAACTGGCCAGTTCAATCATGGAACTGGAACTGGAACTGGCCAGTTCTGCACCCAGTTGGAACTACTTCTGCCCAGAAACCCTCCAGAACTGATCCAATTAGCCAGTTCTGATAACATTGCTTCATACACCTATGTGGTAACCATTTAAGTTGCTTAAGCCTTCTTTGAAGCCCAATAAACAGAAAGCCTCTCTAGAGCTTATTAATTGTGATTGCAAAGCATTATTGGAAAATCCAATAACTCATCTCTATGGCTCCTCCTTCGAATTACAAAAATATTGTAGGATGAGAAAATCTTCCCTTTAAAAATTGGCACCAAACAACCCTATTGAAATTAAACCTACTGATAAGAAATCGGGTGCAGCCTAGTGACACTAAAGTATACAAGCATCTAGTTGAGGTCCCATGGGAAGAGATATGTGTCCCCCTAAAATTCTACATCTATAGAAAAACATTTTTTTGTTATACTTGTCTAGTCTTCCTCTCATAGTTGGCATACAACAACAAGCCTCTCTAACATCTACCAAAGTGTTCTCAGATAGAGTTTATAAGCCTGTCCTTGTTGCTTTACTCATTTACTAATATAGAAATTATTTCTTTAATCATACAATAATTACTTGTTAGAGTCTTCCTTTAGATGGTTGCACAACAAGTTGTTTCCAGAACAGATAAATCATCTCCCTCTCCTCTCCCTCTCCCTTTCTGACATTAGGGTTCTTTCGCACTCCAGAACAGAATAGGATACATTGTTGTTTACAATAGATGTAGTCCCTCATCCGAGTGTTCCAACTAATTAAGGATTGAAGCTCTGGAAGCTATGACAAAAGAGAATTTCAATATGGCCAATGGACTTTCATTTTAAGCGTTCTAGATTTAAGCCTTCATTACAATTAGACAAAAGAAAAATCAGACCTCAAAATGCTTCACCAAAAGTTGATTTACTACAAAAGATTCATTTGATGGAGATCTATCTTGGAGTGCAGATATGTATTGAAGTAAAATATCTTATATTTTATAATTTAATAATTCTGGTTATCCCAATAATATAGCATTTCATGTCTCTCCAACATTCAAAAAATAGCTTAGATAACATCATAACAGCTATGGTCAGTTTCAATTTCTGCAAATCCTAGATATAAGTGTTTTCAAAAACCATAATATGCTTACCAATCCATCCCATCATCCCTTCAGCATCCCCTTCATTGAAACAAAGCTTTCATTGTCAATGAGTTGCATGGTTTTCTACTTAGGTATATCATGACAAAAGGTTTCCTTGATATTTGTAAATTGTCTTACATAGGTTCGAGAGTGAGGGGTTGCACACTTCTTGATATTTACTTTCGAACATTAGATTATTTTCAAACATTTCACCTTGTTCAAAAATCAGCATCACAAAATCCAAAATTTGAAGACCTCCTCCACTTTAGTCCTCTTTTTTTGAGAAATGTTCTGAGGATGTTCACTTGAACCATATCCCAGAGGAATAATTTGATGAACACAGATAACCAGTGGCACGTCCATTATTAGGCCTCCAAATAATGAGCATGATCACCAACACTCTTAGAAATTTTCCCAGATATTTAGGAGAAATTTAAAAAGAATTATTCATAGTGAAACTATTTGGCAGCAACAAGTCGTGTTATGTGAAGTAGCACCCTGCTGCAAAATTTTAGCCAGTGCCTTTTCACTATTTAGAGATGCCATATCCATTATCTTTAGACCTGACTCACAAATTCAACCTCAACAATGACTAACCAAACAACAAATGGATAGTCAAATCGACAATTTGGCATTAGTTCAACTTATTAAATAATACTTGTAACATAACATATTCAAAAAATTCATCGGAAAAAATCAAGGATTTTCCATTTCATGAGAAAGCAATAATATTAGACTGTACAGCATATAGACAAAAGCTCATGTAAATACTAAATGGCTTCAATTTTCATAATAGAAATAAACACAATACAAAGAACATCAAATTTTCGAACACTTCAAAGGCTTGATAGTCTAAAATTTGTATAGGAAACAGTTCAAAATTCAATCTAGAAAGTCCAAAGTTCAAATGCCATGAATCATGGCATAAAAGAATAAATCATCAAATCATGTAATAACATAAATGATCAAACCTCGTGCACATGTCTAGGAGGTCCCTGTCCCTTTCATCCAATCAAGTCGGGTCCTCATCTAGGAACGTCTGCTCCTTCCTCTCACAACCAAATCTAAAGTTGGACAAATCTCAACTAGCTTAGCAGCATCATCACTCGTCTTTGCTTCTAATTATTCATCCAATCAAGTGAGGTCCTCATCTGGGAAAGTCCACTCCTTTCTCTCACAACAAAATCTAAAGTTGGACAAATCCCTACTAGCTTGGCAGCATCATCACTCATTTTGCTTATAATTATTTGCTAAGCCAAAGACTATAATGCATGAACACCAAATCATAAAGCCTTTTTTGTGAGAATTACCATGCTGCTTGGAGTGAAATTGTTTGAACAAGCCCCAATTTGATCACTTCCATGGGCATTACAAGCTAGGCCTAACACTTGGATTAAAAACCTCTGCAACTCAAGAGTTCAGCCCAAAATCTTCCCACCATACATCTACAATAATGCCAAAAAACAAATTGCAACTTACAAAAAAGACAATCAAAAAATTAAAATTTGAAAGTAAAGTTCAAATGTTAAAAAGTTTTAAAAAATGAAATTCGAGTAGAATCTAGAAATTTCACCCAGTTAAAATGTCTTAACAAAATTGACATTTTTAATGCAAATAGCCTCTCAACTCTATTGTCCTTCTATAACTACAACTAGATGGCTTCATCAGTTGCATCTTAAGGGAACATGCTCTCTATGCGCTAGCAAAGACCTTCCATCACCTCACCACCAACACCCTGAATTTCTGATCATAAACAAAATTTCAGTTGAGGTACAACCCTACAACATGCTATGGTTGGTATCACTTGATGAAGCTGAAGTTGCCACTTGGAACCATAATTCCCAAAAAGGCATGTATTCTCCTTCTAGCCCCCCAAATGTGGACCAAATTGTGTACTTGGCCCTATCCACAACCTCATATATGTATCTCATCCGGGCCTTTTCCCTATAAACCAACTAAAACACCTTAATTAGTGGCTATGATATGGTAATCACCTCATTGGCTTGCCTAAATAAACCATCATTAGATATAAGTGAGGCAACCACTGTGCATTGGTATTTTTGTTGTATTTTAATTGCACCCACTTATCTCTCACAAATGTGGGAATATTTAATGTAAACCAACTTGAAGGGTTTGTTGGACCCTTGCAACTACCTCATTTATAGTTAATCGAGGAGAACATGGGTGTTCAAAAACACCATTAAACAATGAAGCGCATCTTCATAAGAAGATCACGGAGAGCACAAGTTTGTTGGACCCTTGCAACTACCTCATTTATAGTTAATCGAGGAGAACATGGGTGTTCAAAAACACCATTAAACAATGAAGCGCATCTTCATAAGAAGATCCCGGAGAGCACAATGCATTCTGTGTATGCAATGTGCATATTGTGCATTGTGGAATGAAGCTAGAGCCCCATCAATAAAGAATCCTAGGGTTTAACCCTAAGACCCCAAAGTGTGGGACCATAAGAACCGCAATAACCAATAAAGTGGTTAACCATAAATGAGGTGGTCTTAAAGGTCCAACAAACCCCTCAAGTTGTGTTTGCATTAAATATTCCCACATTCTCTCTTAAACACAACTTGGAGGATATATGAAGGTGGCATTATCTCAGCACCACCCTTTAATGGCAGCATCCTACAGAAAACCTCATCACTACAATCTATCTTGTAAAAACTCTAGACATATCATATCTCATCATCCCCCCTTAACAAAACCAAACTATGAATATTGACACCCAAAATACCTATGGCACTTCCGAATCGGTCTCAATGATGATGATCAGTCTCCCTGGAGGAGAGGCTGAGGAGAGACACGAGGTCTCACTTGTCTACTGTCTACTGCACTTTGGGACTCAACCATCCGCTTATTGCTCTGATCTAATGGGTCAGCATGAAAGTATGAGGTAATCGTCCTGGTCATCCCAAGGCGAGGCGTGGATTACAAGAGCTCAGATTTGTTGAAAAAACTGATGCATGTAGGTAAATTTAAAAATTTACAGCATACAACCAACATACCAATACATCTTGCATATATGAGGATCATTGAAAGTGAGAGAATCACAGAGAGAACACAAGTATACCCTAGGAAACCCTCTTGGGGTAGAAAACCTAGCCAAAACTTCTCTTTAAATTCTTCAACAAAGTACAATACCAGTACAAGACTTTAGAGTAACTAGCTAGGACTCAGAGGGCTGAAACAATACCTATGTTTCAACACTTACAAACTTCACAAATAGTTGAACTAACACTTATAGTAACATCTTGACAAACTCACCAAAAGATAACTAACTTTCCTTCTTGTTGTAGCAGAGTTATGGCAGCTTTAACAGAGTATTTGTAGCAGCCTTATATCAGCAAGGAACAGCAGAATACTTCAGCAAGAATAGAGTGCTTGTATTAGTAGTATACGTCAACAACTAGTTGCCATATACCAGCAGAAGACTCCAACAACTAGAAGCCATGTACCAACAGAAGATTCCAATAGATATCAGTCATATACCAGCAAAATATTTCAGCAAATAGATGCATTGCCTCAGCAAAAGACTCCAGCAACCAAAGGTATATAAATGTTAAGTGAATGCCCCTTTTTATAGGTTGGTTTGGCTTCCCTAAGCAGCCCCCTAAGAATGTATGATAGTTGTATAACAGTTGTCATACCTTCCCTCCTTTGGATGCCAAGTGTCACCTTCTAATGTTCCCAAGAGCCACCTCCTAAAGCTCCCAAGAGCCACCTCCTAATGCTCCCAAAGGTCACTTCCTTTGTCTCTTCTAGAGGCTGCCCTAAATTGTTGTCTTAGGATTGTATGACAGTTGTATAACAGCTATCATACCACCACCCTAAGCAGCCCCCCTAAGTTGGCCACTCCAACCGCCCTAAGCAGCCTCCCTAAGAGCCTCAAAAAATTTGTCAAGGCCATCATGTAGAATATCACAGAAGCTATCAGGAAATCTTCAACACCCTGGGGAGTAATATCATGCAATCACCCAACTGAGGTAAAGCAATCCATCACAGACCATCCAAGGGCTGAACATATGCCATGTACCCCAAATCTCATTAAGCAACCCTGAACATGATGTAAACACATTCGAAGTAACCCCAAAAGCTAACACTCCCTCTTTACAAGGAAAGTGCTTTAACCAGCACTTGTTGATTGCCTATGCGACTCAACCAAATCTACCACCTACAAATATATACCTCATGTAGTCTCGAAATCAACCACTGCCTCCTAAGAACAAACTGGCATCCATACTATCTCAGCATCTCGTATCTCCAAAGAATATCAACCACCTATGAATCTAAAGGAACATATCCCTGGAACAAAAGCAACCTGCCAAATTCCATCATCCCTGAAGCCAACTTCACGGGCCAAAATCAACAAACACCACATCATGAGTTGTACAAGATGTCTTGCAAAGATAATCACATCTCTATACAAGACCAATACAAGTGGATCACATCTATCTAAGTCACAAAAATAGAAATCTGCAAAATCCAACTCATCGATCTTGAAGTACAAAACTCACGATATAGGTAACAATCCATGCAAGGATACCAACAACCTATGAACATTAGAATCTCGCTCAGGCACCTCAAATCCTCCAGTAACTAAAAGAACCAAAAGTAGGTCAACTCCCTCATCTCGAGAGAATCCTAAAGCAAGAGTAACATCATGATCAACTCCCCATGTCTATGAGAAACCATCAACCCTATCCCTACTAGAATATATCCGTCGGTTGCAAACCTAGAATCAATCTCGACATTATCCTCCCTCAACGTATCACACCTCTCCTCCTCAAGACAATTAGAAGGCTTACAAACAGAAGAAACCAATGCAATATGAATAGCATATCTCCTAGGAGTTATACTCGTACTCCTACATACTCTAAAGCCTCCTTAAAACTAGAAGACTCCCCAACCTCTCACTAGAATGTACAAGTGATACTAGATCAGCAAGTAACCTATAATGGCCACTCTCTCTTACCCCTCTAGCGAAAGTCCTCAAACTAGCTAGTCTACAATCACTAATGGTGCACTATTGTCCCTTAAAAGCAACTCTCCATTGTACATCTATGATACAGGAAACTGAAAGAAATTTCTCCTCAAACCAGCCACAAATAGAATATCACTCAGCTCGAGAACATCACCTAAAGGCCTCCAGAAGGAAATGGGGCCAACCCATCTCACAAGATAAGTAGTATCATAGCCAAGCTCCACCCTCATCCCACCCTCTTGCTCTTGAAATCTATTGAATAATGACCGGTCATATGTCATGTCTCAAAGCTCCATTGTCCACATACCATCCAACACTAGACACAGTGTTAGAGGACAAACAAGAAGCCATCGAAAAAGGCAATCTCAAACTGAGTGGGATCCTCCTCTACACCTACTACAATCCTAACTGCAACCTATTTCATACCCTTTCCCTTCTTCTTGTAGCCTTTCTTACTACCCTTTTTCGTCTTCCTAATGAAACCAATAGCATCTACTTCCCCATGTTGCTCTGAACAAGACTATAATCCAATCTCTTCTTGCACAAGATCAACTCAAAGCTTTGGAATCTTTGGCAAGGTCTCTAGAGCACAAACGCCTTCAACGAAAGGCATCCAAAAAGAAAAAGGTCCTTCCAAAGCAATGGACACCAACTCTTCATCCTCCACCATTATTACAATGGAGACCAATTGATCTTTCAACTCAGTGATCCTAGGCAACTAGCTCACCATAGTATCTATCTTGCTCATATGAACCACTAAAATCTAGTTTTGCAAGAGCAATTGTTGAGAAGCACAAGAGTTCTAAAAGAACCTCAACCAAGGCTTCAAACATTTTCTTACCTATCTTTTTATTTGCAATGTGAGATGAAATGATCCTTTACAGAATCAAGAATGATTCTCTTCACCTTGGCTTCCTTCTTCCGATGAGCGGCCAACTGTGATGGATCGACAGGTTCTAGAATCTCCTTCAATACATGCTCCCAAAGATCAACTTCCTCCATAAACAAATGAAGTCTAAGCTTACAAGGAACAAAATTGGAAGCTCCATCCAACTTGTCACACTCTAAAACCGAGAGACAACTTACACATCCCGAACAAGTCCTCAAGTGCACAAAACCAATTGTATATGATGCAAACAAAACCCTTTCTAGGGTCCAAGTACTTCTCCCAAGCAACCTAGGGTGTCACACCTACCAAACTCAAACAAGGTCAAGCATCTCTCCCAACTCCAACTGAAATACAAACTCCCTCTTACACCTAGAGTGATCTCAACCACAATATTTAATACCACGTAGAAATTTCCCGCCAAAACGGAAATAATGGTTTTTAATGAAACTCAAATATTTCACCTCTTTCGTAAATTTTCCTTGATCTTAACAATATGAATTTAGATCCCTAGGGTGGTTGTTATGAAATATAAACAAAAGAAGGAAGGCTAGACGTTCTCCAATTTTGACCTTTTCCAATACGTTATCACCAAAATCTGGCCATAAAATCTTTCATGAATTTGCAATTTTGTAATGTTGAAATTGTTATTTTTAATGCAAAAATGGATTTAGCACCCTCGAATACTCCTACTGCAACTTGATTTTACATGTCAACAATTGATAGCTAGAATTCCATCAATCCAAAATAACTCTTGCCAAATTTCATGAAAAAATGTTGATTTCCCTTCTCGTTATTTTGAGCAGAGAAAAAAGGGCTAATTCATAGAACGTTTAGATGATGGTTGAACAAAATAGAAACAACAAACACTATATTTCAACTATTAACAACCCTGATCCACTAGGAAATTGAAAAGATAAGATTTCAATGTGTACCAATATGTTTTAGCCCTCTAAGGTAATCTTATCATGCATGTAACAAATCTGAAAACACTTATGACAAACTGTAAATACAACTATAAATTGGACCTTATATTCTTCAATTATAATGTTAAATCACTTAACATATTCACCCTTAACTTATGTCAAATTAGCAAGACAGCTGGAAATTACAAACCATGAAGAATATAGATGGTTAGAAAACAAATTTGCAATAAGACAAGTATTGGACACCTAGAAACTTCATTAATATGCCTAAAGATGAAGTTCATGTACATACGATAGCCCTATCATACGGCTAGTACAATCCTCTAGCTCTCCAAAACCCTAGCTCACACCAAGGAGATCCAACAAGCATGCATCACACAAGCATGTCCTCCACTGATCGTACAAGATAAGTCAGGGAGAGGATCACTTGAGATCCACTACTCAAACCAAATGTAAGGTAGCCCCTTACTCCAAGACTGTACACAAACACACCTACTTCTTAAATATAGCATGTGAAATGTTGTGATATTAAAAGGTAGATGACTAGATAGCATAGGACACGAGTTAACTACATCACTATAGACTCCCCCAACGTAGCAAGGTGGTTCTTTATGGCTTTATTTCCCTCTAACATTCAAAATCCTGCAAAAAACTTCTAACCTCCAAGTGCATGCCCTAGAACATTTCTACAAATAAAATTACACATAAGCAAAAACATAACTTACATAGATGAAAGATGGTTCTCCAAAACTTGGAGCTAGATCCACTTTTCTCTCCAAGGAATACAATAAAAATAAGATTCTCAACAACTTGCTTACTAAAAGTAGCAAGAAGTTTGTTGAGATATCAACTTCCTCTAATAAAATATTATAGGAAAACAAAAATAACATTATCTCAATCTAACTAACTCCAACAACCAAGTCAATAATGATAGAATAGTGGAGTTAGTTGCAACTTCTTTCTAAAAATAGCCAATGAGCTAACTTCTTCAATTAATTTACCAAATATAAGCATTGAGTGGTTTTGGTCAATTGACTTTAATAACCTCCATTCGTCAAACAATGAGTACTTAACCTCCAAGATGGAATTATCAACCATGAATGACCCCCTTAAGGCAACAAGTGTGGATTTCAAGGTGGAAGTCTTCCATTTGAGCTTGAACGAACTGGGAAATATGGCGGCTCCTTGCTTTATTAGCACGAGTTCAATCATGGCTACCAATAACAACCAAGGTTGATGGCAAAGAGAGGCTCTTGCATGCATTTAAGTAGAGAGGGGCTCCACATCAAAGTTCATGATACACCAAAACCCTATCAAATTTCATATCTACATTCTTTTCAGGATGGTTGCTCAATTGGCATGGATGGCAACTCTATGTGATGCATCAGTCTCTTTTGTGCTTTAATCGCTCCATCAATTAACTTTATAAATCATGCCATAACATAAGGAAGCAGCATGAATAAAACTTAGGATAAGCCATGTATTATGGCATCACCTCTCCATGCCCATCGATGAAACAATGTCTTTAATAAGTGCCTCCTCATTACACAAACTCATAACATCTTTCATTATAGGGTTGGCTTGTATTACAAATGTTTCATGTGTGACATCATGCCATTGCACAACTTTGTTTTGACCTTTGATTACCGATGTATAAGTGCACCCCCCATCGCATGGTTTGCATTGGAGAATAATACAAGGAGGGCAGCTCCTATGACATCATTCCCCTTTATCATGGCATAACTTAAAGGTGCGCTCCAATAATGTAAGAAGTAATGTAAAGGAGGTGGCCCCTTCCTTAAAGCAACCCATTGTTTGATATACATGTGGTTAGGCTTATGGATTATAATGAAGGGGTGGCCCTTTATTATAATATTATAAGTTTAAACATTGCCTTAACATATATATGTTCTCATCATGTTTAAGGTGCAAAAAGGGGATGACCTCCTTTGAATAAATTTGTCATCACATTTGTTCCAATGGTGTGGATGACTTTTAGAAATAGTATCTCCCAGCCACACTCCACCATAAGCCCAAAGTCATAATAAAATGGAGGCCAAATAATACACCATAGCACCATAAAGCATATCAAGTGCAACCACGGAGGGAGAACCAAGCACGAAGACCATCCACCTTACAACCCTTAGAACCACTATGCTCAACTACCCTCAAGCCAAGAAAATTCACTATAAGTTACACCTAAAAGTATAATTGTCACTCGTGTATATGAGGGGCAACATGAACCAATGCCCTCCTCCGAGATGAAAAACACTCCTCCCAAGTAAGGTCATTCTCCAAGCAAGTAACCATCTCCATGTGGCCATCAATAAGAATATCACCAAAGCTGTCAAGAGATCTTCAATGCCCTAGGGAAGAATATCACGCAAGCACCCTATTGAGGTCAAGCAAACACCAAATAAGTCATCTCCAATATGCAAATCCATCACAAACCATCCAGGGGCTGAACATACACCATGTACCCCAGATCTCATGAAGCAACCCCAAACATTGTGTAAACACATTTGAAGTAACCCCAAAAGCTTACAATTAATAAACTTATGTTTTTAGTTTTGCATTCTTTCTTTCTTTTGTCCTTTTCTGCTTCTGTTATGTCTCTTGTAACCAGGTCTCTCAATTTTAGATTTCTTCTCTTCAATTTTTAAACACTGAGCCCTAAAACCTTGTTCAGGTTTGCAACTTCAAAAATACACCTTTAATGTTTAAAGATAGCTTCACCATTCAGAAGTGACTAGTGACAATATTGATCACTAGATGCATAAAATTAATTAAGACGACGTCTTTTCACAGCTCTTACATGCCACATACAAATGTTTTGAGATCTTACTTCATTGACCAGTGAACAGCTTTCATAGGTGACACAAATGGTTTTGGATGTGCTTGTGGCTTGATTCACTAACTATTTGCAACACAGCAATTTTTCAAACCTAAGGACTTTTTATCACTGGATTTGGGATTGATCTTCTTTAATCAGCTAAATGAAATGGAAGTGTTCAGGCGAAATATTTTGAATCTATGCTTTTAAGGCATAACTGTTTCTCCAATAAACTTGGATAATGATCCAATTCCTAAATCTTGGAATACTCTAAATTTGTTAGAGAATTTAACATTCCAGTCACAATGGTGGAAAAAGGAAAAAATATATATTTTTGGTATGTACAATATAGCTTTTCAAGAGTAAAGAACATTAACATCTTTGAGCTATTAAGTTTTTAGGCACATAATGTTTTTAGAAAAGTTCTACACACCTCCAAGTATTCAACACAGACATGACCAGTGCCTTTGTCATCCCACTTTCCTTCTTCATTTAACCGATATACTTTCACTCGCTGCAAAACACCAAATTCAAAACTTTGTAATAAACATCAATCTTAAATTTGAAACCAAAAAACAAATAAAAGACCCAAATGTGTAAAACAAAAACGGAAAAGTGCTAACCAAAATGTCAACTATGATACACCTATTAGAAGAAAAAATAGTAGGACAGATGGATCATATAAGATTAACATCCTTAAGGTGACAGAAGCAAGACAAATGCATGAAGTGGATGGTGGTGGTCTAACAAAGGCATCGAGGTTTGACTTTGATGCTAGCTTATGACAATTAGAACTCTAGAGGATACAAATATTAACCTGTAGCAGAGAAAAAAATCCTGTAAGAAGCTATTTTCTGCTGTGGACTGAAAGACTCTCGATAGCTTGGAAACCAATCCAGCATTGAAGCATCATATTAATTCCATGCTGGTTTCTACCTAAATACCTTAAATTGACCACCCTTTGCAAGACATTATTTCAAGTAAAATTTTCTAGCTGCTTATGCCAGCCATGCAACTTTCAAATATCTGCTCACATTTATCACCAACATTTAAAAATCGAAAGGTTATAGAACTTTTTAAAAAGTAAATGTCAGACTAGTCGCATTTTCCTGAACAATTACCAATACTTTCTTTAACTGTGTTTAAATTCTTCACCTCTGCAAGAAACTTGAAAAATTCATTTTACAATTATAATATCAAGAATTTGGAACCTGTTGCTTTGAAAATTTGAGTAGGGAATCACAATCAAGACTATATTCACAGTACAGATTTTATATTAAAATTCATCATTTAACAGTTTCTAAATTATGAGCAGGCATGAACAGAAGATTTTGCCTGTCATTTTGCAAGAAAATTGCAAATTTTGAACAAGGAATTGCAAATTATTCTGAATTCTACAGAACAATATTCCAAAACTTGAGCAAACGAAGCAACATATAGCACCTTTGGACCAGCCTTGATGCTCTGAAACTCTGCTTCCACATCAATATTGTATTCTGAATTCGACATAACAATATTTCAAAATTCAAGCATAAGAAACCAAGTATAGCAACTTTGGAGTCTGGACTATTCTTAATGCTCTAAATATCTGCTTCCATATCAATAACAGGCTACAATATATCCAATTGTCCTGTTTTATTTTGATAAATATTTGCTCTTTACATTTGGGTAAGTGTTTAGCTGAATTTGCACCTTAATGGGCAACTATCGGCATTTTTAATTCATTTCAGAAAGACAACACATTATCTGCAAACATGCTATCAATGATTTCATAGTGGAATCTCTAGAGAGCATAGACTTTGAACAGCAGAAATTACCAACATTGATTCTTTGATGAAAGGACAGAGCTAAACCCCGATAAAGAACAGATCTTGGGGGAGCCATAGCAGCCCCTACCATACTTGGATCCCAACCAGGAGGGATGGAACGAGATACGCTTTCATGAACTAGACCGCTTAAGGAAACCCGTCAAAGGTAAAATCAGGAATGGTATCCTGAGGCAACCAAAGTACCTTTCTAGCAGTTTACACTGGCGTTGAAAATATCATTTTGGGAAATATATCGCCAAGGATCCAGAAATAAACTTATGGGAAATATTGGGGAAAAAATCAGAATGTAACAGCAATTATAAACTAGGACCCAAAAGACTCAGAAACACTTGGAGACATCTGCTACCTAAAAGCTCAGGAAAAAATCAGAAATATCAGGAGAAATCGGAGATATTTGCAACACTAGTTTACACCCAAAGGTTTGGTATAGAAACAAACAACAAAAAAGCAATGGTTGGGTTGGAGGCAGCAGGGGTAGGGAGGAGGGGGGTTAATCAAGCTTTGCTTCAGTATAGAGATCAGTAACATAACCTTCATAGGAGACTCGAAGATAATTATAGACATCATCAAGAAAGATAGGGGGATCTATCATAGGAACTGGCAGGTCAGGCTGTCCAAGGACATGGATTTTATACATGTGAGAACAGCCAACAAAGTGGCTGATCTCATCGTTAATTTGGCCATCAAAGGATGATAAGAGCACAGATGTGGAAAAGCAGAGAATCAAGATGGAAAATGAAAGGTAAAACAGGAGAATTGTTGAACTTGTACATGCTATATAGTATACACTCTTCATTAGAATAAATAGAATAAAGGATGAAAAAAATGGAGTCGGCATCATTTACATGCAGGTGTTAGGTCAGCTATAAAAAGTATTCAGATTGTGGGAGTTACATACACATAATAATTACAGGATCAGTTACCATTAAGTCAATTACATACAACAAAATAATAATAGGTGGTACCAGATTCTCACCATAGGAAGCTTGAAATCACAGAAGTTCTAGACTAAAATAAAAATTTAGCATTAGGATCTGTTAATTATTGTTGATTCCACATAACACACACAAATGTGCCTTAAGCAAGATATTCAATACATCCAAATGTCCGTGATACAATACAATGGGCAATGACCCGTTACATAGTGGAATAGAGAAAGAGGCGAGATATTAAATACATCCAAATGTCAGTGATACAATACAATGGGCACTCACCCGTTATAGAGTGAAATAGAGAGAGGCGTGACCTTTCAGTCACACCTATATGTGTGTGTGATAATAATGAGCTGAAGCTATGTTACCAAAATGCCACCCTAGCTTGCCTGAAACGTAATTATCTGTTTGTGGGGGGCAGAAAATCAAATGAAACAGCTTGGAAACACCACTAAAGTATTTCAAGCCATTTCTGTTTTTGAAAAAGGTGTTTCCAATTTCTGAAACATTGTTTCTATTACCTTCTAGGCTTCTAGATCTGCACTTCAAGATTTCCAAGTCCAACACAAAGATGTAAACACGGGGTAAATTATTATTGATTCCACACAACACACACAAAAATGCCTTAAGCAAGATATTCAATACATCCAAAATTCCAAATGTCCGTGATACAATACAATGGGCAATGACCCGTTATATAGTGGAATAGAGAAAGAGGCGAGATATTAAATACATCCAAATGTCCGTGATACAATACAATGGGCACTGACCCGTTATATAGTGGAATAGAGAGAGGTGTGACCTTTCAGTCACACCTATATGTGTATGTGATAATAATGACCTGAAGCTATGTTACCGAAATGCCACCCTAGCTTGCCTAAAACGCATTTATCTGTTTGGGGGACACAAAATCAATTGAAACAGCTTGCAAACACCACTAAAGCATTTCAAGCCATTTCTGTTTTTGAAAAAGGTGTTTCCAATTTCTGAAACATCATTTCTGTTACCTTCTAGGCTTCTAGATCTGCACTTCAAGATTTCCAAGTCCAACACAAAGATGCAAACACAGGGTAAAACTATGAATGCTGCCCACTGTCCCCATGCAGGCGTTCCTCTCACTTTAGGCTGGTTCTTTTCCAGCACAATGGGGAAATCCGTTAGATAAAATCACTAACCTGTTCTTCAATGCAGATCTGAAAATCATATTATTGAAGCAGATTGTTTTAGGGTTTTATAATGTAACTATGGTGGAATTGAGAGGACAAGTGCCTTATCATTTGGGCTATGGAGTCAGGGCAGCAAGATGACAAATAAGCTTTGAATGAAATGTAGAAAATCGGTTAGGCTATTAGAAATAAACCCTACCAATTACATCAACCAAATCAATGTGCAAACTGAATGAAATGCTCGTAAGATTCTTCACATCCAATAAACATCAACCAGTGTACTGTGCAACCATCAATGCAAAAGAGAACAGCAAGACAGCCTTCAAAGATGAATGATTTGCTATCAATTTCTTCATTAACAAATCTGATTACATGAAAGGCATGAGAAGATCAATAGATCACAACCGAACCTCCTCCCTTAGCCAAAAACAGCCCCCAAAATGGGTGAAATATTTCCTGATAAAAAGAGTCCACCAGCAGATTTACAATGGCAGCCTTGCACATCAATTCAACCTACAGAAAAGAAGACAATAGAAGCATAAATATATCACGATCCCTTTCTCCCTTGCATGCAAAAATATTGTGCTTGGCCTAGAGGGGTTTTCTCCTCCACCTCAATCCACCTTTATAAATGAGAGCTCTCTTCCTTTTATAGAGTTCAATCACAACCACTCTACAATAAAATATTATTGAGAAACTCCCACATCCATCTTTTTGCTCGATTGGAATGAATCAACACTTCATAAAATATTACAAAATGCCCTAGGAATCTTGCCAAAGAAGGGCACTCCTTTTCTAGAGATAAAAATTCCTTGTTTGAAGGGTTGAATGGGTCCATATGTGCACATGTCTTCCTCAAATGCAAAGCAATCCTCCCTAGGAGGGCTCTTCAACGAACTTTTCACAAAAAACATGCTCATCTCTTCATCCAAGGTAGGCCACTCCTCAAGATAGCTGGAAATTTCCTCAAAATATACCTTGAAGCCTTTGAAATCCTCACCATAGGTAGAGTGCTCTTCTAGGCTAGGGGTTGTTAACCCCTTCTTATCCATAAATCGTGCTCCAAGATACCTAATATAATTCTTAAGTGGAGCGTTATCCTAGACTAGGTACCTTTTAACTTTTCTCCCAAAATCATAACACAAAATAATTCAAAATCCCCCTAATCTACAACATTCCTCAGAACATGTGTAGATTTCCCTCTTTCTAGGTCTTGATAAGATGGATCAGTACATTAAAATTTAAAACCCTTATCATGTGGAGTGCTCCTATAAACATGTGCCCTCCTTCCTTCTGTCATGCCATCATGTGTGATATACAGACCAATAGAGTATCTTTAAATGCAAGACGCTCCTCTCTTGGAATTTGTGCTTTGAATAGGGGTGTGGAAGAGGGAGGTCTTGGGACCACCTGTGTGAACCTTCCAAGGTTATTGCTCCTCTAGATCCAATGTAAACCTACTTATGACGTGTCGAATACTTCATAATACATATCGATCCTCCAATAGTTATACTTGCCTCCAAATATGTAACTCTTGCCTCGAAAGTGTGGTGAACCCAAGATAGCCTTCTATCACCAAGATTTCCTCCCAATATATGCAAAAGTCCCTTCAACGATGTAAAAAGGAAACTCGATGGTGATATACACCTCCAAATATGTGAATTGTCTCCACATATGTAAAAATCTTCCAACATATGAAGAATGATACAACAAGGATTTCCACCAACACTAATTATCCAAAACCTTGTTCTAATCATGAATAATGAAGAGGACCATGCTTAGACAAAGTTGACCAAGAAGAGATTCACAACCTCACCATTGAACTATTGAGAAAAAAATGCCTCTGAAAATGCAAAATGAACCACACATTTTCAGGCAATAACAGTTTCCAAGGATAGAAACAACTCTAGAAACGTTTCCTCTTCCGATTGACATTTCCAACCTTAAATGAAATATATATATATAAGAAGCAACCATTAGAATTGTATTTAAGTTTAATTTTAATTCTTAAGGTCAATTAAAATATAATATAAGTTTAGGTATATAAAAATTAACTTGTATTTTAACAACTAAAAGTTAAAGTAGGGCCCCATTGTAGGACCTTGCACATAGAATGTAGAATGTGGTAAGTAAGGTTCCAACATACTTAACAACTTTTTCAGCATTTCTATGAACATAACCTAGTAGACCATACCTTCTACACCCCATGAACCACATTGATGTGCAAACAGAAGTGATTTAATTATAGTATGATGATTTTTGGATTTTAGAGGCCATTTAGATCCTCAATTTTTATGTCTCAAGTGTTAGTTTTCGGGTTACTCCGAAAGTGTTTACACCGTGTTTAGAGTGCTTCATGAGATTTGGGGTACATGGTGTATATTCAACCCCTAGATGGTGCAAGATGGATTGGCACATAGGAGATGGTCCGTGATGGATTTCCATAGTGGAGATAGCTTGTTCATTGATTGTTTAACCTCATTTGGGTGTTAGCTTGGAATTCTTCCCTTAGGCGTTGCAGTTCTCTTGACAATTTGGTGGACACCCTTCATGATGGCCACATGAAGAGTTCACTTGCTTCAAGAACACCCTACTTGGGAGGAGGGGCATTGTGCATCCTAGAGGAGGGCATCATGCCCTAGATAGCATGGGATAGCTTGGATTCTTGTTTGGAGGCTAGGAGTTGGCTCGAGGAAGCATGGGCTACAACAGTCGCAAGGGGCAACATACCTAGTGAAGTACATTGCTTTAGATGATCGATGGAGTCCATGGATGCATGTGATGGAGATATGTGGACTTAGATAGTGTAGCTACATCATCTTGGAGCCCTTATTATGTACAATATCACCTTGGAGCATGACATGTGTACATTAGAGTGGGGCACTTCACTTGTGTTGGCCTACAGGTGCTAATTGTAGGTTGTTTGTAAGGGCTTGGGCACACATTATACTGTTGGCCTCCCTTACCTCTCATATATATATAGAGGAAGAAGAGAGTCCTTTATCATCATCATCGTACTCTTTCTTTGTACTTAGAATTTTGGAGGAAGTCACTAGGGTTTCCTCATGAATCCTATGAGGAGTTATGAAGTCGAGAGAAGACATCTAGTTGGAGCTTGATTATTGCTACTACGGTTTGATCTTGTGAAGAGGAAGACGTTGGAGATGATCATATATCTTTACACTCATATTCATATTCACTCATGTTAAGATGTGACCTTAGAGAAGAGTGTGCACTAGTCTTCTCTCTCGCTCTCTTGGTCTTCACTTGTACTTGATCTATATCTCTCTCTTGGAGTCACTAGGGTTTCTTGGTCTTCCTGGAGTATCTTGGAGGTCCAGGGTTACGATTTATCCCTTGGAGGTTTGAGATTAATATTTCATGATAAAACCTTAGGGTATCTTTCGTGGAGAAAAAGAAGAGAATGGGACATCTTGCCTTGTAGGACTTGTTGGAATGATTCTTGCATGTTGAAGCTCCTTGGTTGAGCTAGGTTTTCTTGTTTTCCCTAGCTAGGGTTCTGGAGAGCTAGTGGATTTGTAGTAGTGTTATAGCAAGATTTGCCTCACCCTGTGCAAACTTGCACAGAAGGCCTTTTTCCATTTCCCTATGCAGACTTGAAGTCCCGTTTTGCAAATCCCAAAGCTAAAAACATTATTTTGCCACATATACACGCCCTACCTATAGTACAGCATGCGTATACGTAGGTTGCACCACTACAGCCTGCATACATCGGGATTTGTGCCCAAAATTAAAAAATGGTGTCGTGTTTCCATGTCATGTCACGCGATCTATGATCCTTGGCCTTCCATATACTGGAAACGTTCTGACTCAAACCTTCAGTTCCACTTGAAGGCTGCAAATGGGCCAAATCCAAGCTATGGAAAAGAGAAGAAGAATTCAACTTTGAGAGCAAAGTTACTCTGGAGAAATTATTCACTTCATATTGAGTCTGCATCCCTTTGTCCTTTTAAGTCTGAACACATTGTTCAGCCCCCAAGCTCTTCCCTACTTGTTTGAGAACCTCATGTCTCTATTATATGAGCTTGCCTTTGGTGGACGATTGAAGTGGTGGAGGCCCAGCTGGAAGGGACTTAGTTTCTCGGTTCTGAACCGTGTCGGCACGAAAGTTTGTAATTTATTCACTTCTACTGATTACATTTTAATAGAAATACTTTTTTCTCGTCCAATTAGTATCTTGCAAATATTTGAATTGTTATTCCATGGGTGTATTTGTTATGAATGTTGATGGATTATGCTATTGAATGTGCTAACATTATATATTATCACCATATGCTTGCGTTTCTTGGTTGTTGAGGACAAGTTGCAGGTGTATTGCTTTGAGTCAAGTGCTCAACGGTGGACTTCATCGAACGTCTGGACGAGGTAGGCCTTTTATCTTGTCTTGCTAGCATATTTGTTTATATAGCACACCTGAGATTAGAGTTGATTTCTGCAGTCATTTCCGTCTGTTGTGGTTTACCCCTAGCCATAGAGAGATTTTTCTCATAACAAGTAGCCTTCAAAGAAGGCTATGGGATGTAATTGTACTTCATCTTGACCATAATAATGAAGTTTTCAGCTGCCCAAAACTTGTGCAATTTTCAGATTTGATTTTCAACCATACATGTTCTTCATGCATTATTATTTACAGCTATATATGTCTTGATGATTTGACATAAGTAAAAGGACAATTTGTTAAGTGATTTGACATCATCATTGAAGACACATAAGGGCTGTTTAAATGTTGTTATTCCTCCTGTTTTAGTGCTGTTATAACTGTTGTAAAAGTGAATTTCAAGATCTGGTTTATGTGGGCTAAGTTGTTCTAGAGGGATGAAATTTAACCAGGTTGTTTTGTATCTTTTGTCCTTGGATGACCTAGAAGTTTAGGCTGTTAGAAAGTGAAATATTGTACTCTTTCCACTGTTGTTCATACGCTATTTATAACAGCGCTAAGGCTGAAATTCACAGGGTTAAGATCCGGGAAACCTCTAGTTACACATGTGAAATTTCTGTTTTCCATTAAAACTCAATTCAGACAGAAATTTCAACATCATAGTATTTGCAAACTTAAAATTACTAGAAATGAACATTGAACATGGTGTAGAATGGTATTATGGAAATGAACACTGAATATGATGTGTAGAATGGTATTTCTAAATTTGAAATTCATGAATGATATTCTGAAATTTGTCTCATGGTTTTTTTTACATTATGTGTGTGTGCCAATCAGCATCCTAACCGTGATGAGGTGCTATCAAGCTCTTCAATGGAGACTCCTCCATAACTGTAAATTCCAAAGAACCCAAAAAACATTACACCAACCTCTTCAAAATTAGTTAAGAAAATAATATTTCCACAAACAAGCTCATGCACAAGTGGTCAGAGAAGTGGAACTAATTCCCACAATGTTGTCAAATAACAATCTTCAAGAATTGACAAAGATGACAGCAAAAGCATGTAAAAGTGTGAAAGATCATCAAGAATGCTTCAGGCAAGCAACCTGACCACACACTATTGGGGTCAAATGCTCAAAAAGTACTCCCGCTACCACATGCAATAAGATGGTTTTCCCATCATAGAAGCACCGTCCACCACATGTATGCGTGAAAGAAATTAATAACAAGGGTATTATGCCATCAAAAACTGTTGAGAAGAGACTATTAAAACTGTAAATCAATCATTAAAAAAAGGAATGAGAATTGTATAGTTGTATAGTTGTATAACTAACAAAACCTGTTGATAAGATGTCCTCGAGCAAGAACTCAAAAATTGCCATGACCAATCATCAATCCAACCACAGTTAGTCTTGATAGTGGATAATGTTCCAAAATTTTGACATTTACGCTTCCTAATTGTCAATTTGTAAAAATAACTATGGCACTAAATAGTGTCTCCAATCAATATTATTAGGATGACGATATGACTCGGATGTGTGTGGTGAAAGTTGAGTTGAAACATCAGGTTCTGATTGATCAAAAGGGATAGGAACCAATTCTTGCGCATCCATAGGAAAAGCAGATGGTGCAGGTACATGTTCCTATGAATCAGTAATAGTAGAAGCAATAGGAAGACATGCATATGGAAATGAAGCCTCAACCTAGACTGCTCTCACTGGTGTAATATCAGGGTCAATACTTCCAGTTTCTCAATATCAAGAAAATACAATTCATGAGTAGTCGTCGGTGCATGAAAAGAAGTTACATCAAAAGAGGGTTGAATATCCTTCTGCAGGGTGTAAAATACCTCTTCACTCTCTCGTATCTCATCCATACACTTTTGACAAGCAAAATATAAATTTTCTTCTATTTCTTATACACGAATCTTAATAAGGTTGTACACATTGTAAATGGACTTGTCCTTTTCGTCCAATTGTTGTAGCAGGGGATCGTGACCATTTTTTAGGTCATGTTACACACCAAAGAGTCAAGTATTATTCGCCAGAAGTAAAGCAGCTTCCTCATGAAGTTGAGTATCATTGCCTTGTAATGTATTGACCTCATCATGAAGTTGGATATTAGCTTCACGAATTTAAACAATGTGTCCATTGACAACAGTATTATACTCATGCAAAAGAGAAACTTGCTCCTGAAGCTCTGTAATAGCATTCTACAATTAGGCAATAGTATCATTGCAATGAAGCAATGGAAGGATTATGAACAGGATAATCTTTAGATGTAATTGCATCAAAAGTCTTATCATCATTTCTAGGGTGATTTTGTAGTTGATAGGCCATAGTAAGCTCCTTGATTTGCTTCTTAAGACTTGCCACCTGCTTATGACATCAATCTTCAAAATGCCCCAAATTGTCAGAAGTACCAACAAGATTTCTTAACCAACTACATATTTTTTATTTGCTTCGACTATGTTTGGGAGTCAAGACTGAGAGTGTGTTTGGGGATTACTATTCCACTTAAAATTTTGATTCTTTTTTTTGTTTTTGTTTGGCCTTCTATTTGGAGCCTATCGTACACAAATTTATAAATTTGCCTTGTTCTTTAATGAAGGAATTACAGAAGATATCAAAATCTAATAACTAGGGTAGTTGTAATACCCCTAGCCCTTGGAATGTATTAGATTGGAATATGTGTGAGAGTCGAGACTGAGAGAGTGTTTGGGAACTACTGTTACGCTTAAAATTTTGATTTCTTTTTTGTTTCTCTTTGGCCTTCTACTTGGCCTATCCTACACAAATTTTAACTAGGGCAGTTGTAATACCCCTACCCTTGGGATGTATTAGATTGGATTATGCATAAATTGTAAATAAGCGGTTATAAAGGCGAGAGTCAAACCATGACAGCTTAAATAAATGACCTTGTATGTAAATGATGTAAATATGCTTCTATGGATTCCTAGTGCGAAGCTCAAGGCCAAGGCCCGACTAGGGAACAGCTAGGTCTGTAATGTGGTAAATATACTTTCTATGGACCGTTTGATAGACTTTCCATGTTATGCTCAAAGCTATGTAAATATTGTTATTCAAAGCTATGTAAACATCGTTATTCAAAGCTATGTAAATATTGTTGTTGAAATATAATATAATGGTCCAAGATGGCTGCTTAGAGCACAAGAGGGCCTACGAGTATACAATAGGGGAAGAGGGAAGGGGCGTCACAAGAAAGTAATCCTCTATTACTAAGTGTCATCCTAGAAACTCCTATCTTTCCATCATGTGCCGTAAATAAAGCTCATCCACCACCTTTTATTTGGAATCAATGATTTAATACAAGTGGAGATGGATGAGGAAGTCTCATTCACATAGTTATGAAGGCATGGGGTTGGGTACAATAATTATGGGGAAGCGTACAAGTCCTCCAACCTCATGGAAAATCAATCCACCATCCTCATTGGAATTCACACCCTCCTTTTTTGTCATTGGGAAACTTTGTAATTCTCACCACAATTCTCATGATCACCTTTGTAAGGACTACCCAAGTTATGCATGTTGTCCCCTCTTGTTGGGACTAATATCCAAAACATGAAAATTTCCAAATCAGCAATGTGAAGAGAAATTCAAATACCTGGGATGAGCAATGGATGGTTGTAGAGGAGCATAAAGATCGGGTTGTTTAGGAAACCTTCCCTTTCCTTGTTAATCGTTGCCCATTAAATTCCTTAAGGCCAAAGACCCAAAGTGTTAATCTGTGAGGTTATCCCTAGACGACGATTAACAGAATGGATTCATTTTTCCTACACTGAGGGGAGCACTAGAAGGGAAGAAGATTCTTGAGGGACTATTGAGCAAAGAAAGCAAAGATCCTCCCTCCTTGTGTCGTGTAGGGCAATGGATGGGAATGCTATCAGTAATTGATTTGTAGATGAAATTACATGAGTACGTTGTATTGAGCAGATAGGATTGAACCTAAAGAGAAATTGGGTTGGGTTGAGTGACTTGTGAGTTTGTGGTTGTATTCCTTTGCCTCGGTGGCCTCATAGCTTGGTTTGGGGTTGGAATCTACCTTGGATTCCTACGGTTGGGTGGAAAATTGTTCATATCCATTGAGTTTCTCAGAATACTTTTATCTAAAAGATAAGTATTACGTCTAGACTTATAAATTTGTTGTCGAAATCCAATTTTTGTTATGTAAATGTGTGGAATGCATATGTTGTGTGTCAGAATCTAGATGTATGATAGACTAGGCATGTGTTTGCATGATTTATGTTAAATCTAGCTTGATGTTCCATTGCACTTCCTTATTGCACTCATGCTTGCATTTCCATGAGATTTATGGACTATTCTTGAAAACCAAAATTGGCTTTTGTAATCACGGTAAATTGGTTTGGTAATGGCCCGAAATTGTTACTCTCTTGAGTTCTCCTTCCATGGTTGAGAACTCGTGGAAGGGGATGTCACAACAATAATAGACAAGTTCTTCATAGTGCAATAATAGGAAACAAAAACCTCATAAAGAGCTTGGAAGACTATCTGAATCAACTCACTATCCTTCTTAAAGTTAGTGCCACACTCCTCTGATTGCAATTGTAGTTCCTTGATTTAAGCCAAGTAATTTTGTATTTGGTCGAATTCCTAGGATCAAAATGCATTAGTTGTTCCTCAAGCTTTAAACACCAAGCCTCATTAGGTTTGGGGAATAGCTTTTGAAGAATGTTCCATGCATTTGTAGGAGATTCTTGCTTCTAGATATGGAACCACAATTCTTTCGATACATACTTGACTAAGGTTCTTCCAACTTGGTCTTTACTTTTAAGCCATTTTTCCTTTGTATTATCATCTTTGGGGTCTCTAGATATGGTTCCAATACCTGACTAAGATTGCTCCAACTTCATCTTTACTTTTAACTCATTGGCCTCTACCTTCTGCCAATGGCTTTTGTGGGTTCTTCTTTTCATCAATAGTATTTGTGGACTCATCCCCTTAGCAACAACATCCATGGGTTAAGTCCTATGCGAACAAGAGTTGCAAGTTGCACCTTCCACCAACAATATTTGCAAGTTCCATCTTTTGTCTACAACATTCAGAAATCTTTCCTTTTGCCAATAGTATTTGCAAGCTCTGCGTTTTGCCAACAACATTTTGTGGGTTCCACCTTTTGTTGACAACATTTGTGGCTTCCATTTTTCAACAATGATATTTGCAAGCTCTACCTTCCAATGTCAATTTTTATGACTTCCATAAGCCTCTTTACTGAAGAAAATCTGAGGTCCTAACAGGCTGCCAACTAGGTCTGTCTTTGACCTGAGATTGGCTCTAAGTTTCAACTCTCCAACTGTTCTTTGCTGCTGTTTTATAACAGCAAACAGTTCAGTAACTTTTCTGCTGGTTTGTTATTGTTATATATGCATTTAAGGTGCCCTTGCATGTAGTTTTAGTAGCCCATAGGTTAGCACATGCATACCTCAAAATATATAACACACCTCTAGATCTTTACAACTATTATAATGTTGTTCTAAACTCTAGCATGCATGAAATTAGGACACAAGTGTTTTTAGTCAACACGGCCCTGGATAAAACCCCCCCGGGGAAAACCAATTTGGAATGTAAGTCTATATAAGTGATGTAAGAAATGTGAGATACAACAAGTACAACAAAACAAATGAACATGTTACAATGGCAGCCCCTCTCAAGCTGCTATACAGGTCCAAGAAGGTGAATGCGCCCAAGCATGGTGCGCCCTCCTCACTTGTTGCTCAATCCCACTCTAGCCTTGCACCCTTGCTCTTTATTGCTTTGTAGAAGAAACCCTTGCACACAAATCAGCTATAGTGTGTTACCTCTCCAACAAAACAAACCAAACAGCAAACTGCCAAGTATAACTCATGCCCACTAGGTGTGCGCCCTCCTCCAAGCAAGTATGGACACAACAAATAAATGGGAGCCAAAGCCTCCTAGAGCCCTCCATGGAAGGAGGCGCCCTTGCTGCCCTCACCCTTTGCTTTCATTCCCATCTCCATTGCTGAGCTCTGATACCATTACTTGTTTTGAGATATATTGCATGTGCTAACCACCCGTCCGTAAACACTTGCAAGGGCACCTCAAAGAACACTTAACCAATAAAAATTATGGGTAGAAAGTTACTAAACTGTTTGATGTCCTAAAAACAGCAAAGGACAGTTTTGGAGATTGAAACTTAGAGCCAATCTCAAGGTCAAAGACAGACCTTAGTTGGCAGCCTCATAGTACCTCAGTTTTCTTCATGGTATCAGAGCCTTGTTGGTGAACACTTGCTGATTTCTAGAGCATCTTGTGGGCAGTTTTGTAACAGCATGTGGGCAGATTTGGACAGCTTGTTGGCATAGTGGACAGCTTGTGGGCAGATTTGTTGGACAGTTGTAGCACTGTTTTGTGGACATGTTTGGACAGCCTTACTTCCGCTTGTGTGTCAAGTGGTGAGGCTGAGTTCTTTTGCAGTTTTCGCATCAGTGTGAGCATTAGTGTGAGCTTTAGTGGACAGCCATGTCGGTGTCTTAGATGAGGACAAAGGATAGGCTAGACGGAGCTAGCAACTGGTCCCCTTGGAAGACCAGGATCACATTCGTCTTGGAGGATCTTGAACTATGGGATATAGTTCAAGCTCCCGTGGTGATTCCTCCTGCACCTGCTCCTTCACCATTGTTGGATGCAAATTTCAGGAAGAAAAACACCAAGGCAAAGAAGACTATTTTTGATGCGGTGAGGGACCACATCATACACCATCTTACTGGTAAAGACTATGCATTTGAGATATGGGCATCCTTATGCAAGCTTTACCAGAGTCCAAACTAGAATCGGAAGATGGTTCTACAAAACAAGCTCATGAGAATTCAGATGCCCAATTTCGAGATGGTCACATCATACCTAGGCAGATTCACTCAGATCAGAGATGACTTAGCAGCGGTCGGAGAGATTGTAGATCCAGACTTTGTGGTGAGGACAGCTTTGAACAGCTTTTTCAAACCTTGGGGTTCATTTGTACGATGCATTGTTGCCCGGGATGTCTACTTGGGAGAGACTTTGGGACGATTTCGAACAAGAGGAGTTGAGGTGCAGCTCTGGGTCTTCAGGATAGCAACATACGCCTGAGGGGGATGAGGATCTTGCTCTTTGGTTAAAGGGCAAGAAGAAGATCGGAGAGGGTGGGAGACAAGGTCCCAGAGGAGGGACCCAGCCACAGGAGAGTGGCAGTGGGCAGAAGAAGGACATATCCAAAGTGAGATGCTTTGCTTGTGGTGAGATGGGGCACTATGCTGGACAGTGTCCCACGAGGAAGAAGAAGAAGCAGCGCGATGGTACGGCACCGACAGCAGAGGAGCAAGAGTTCATTACTCAGTTTGAGAGTGTGCTTTTGTCAATTATTTGTCAGTTGATACACCATCCAGCGGTAGGTGGGGAGACAGAGTTGAGGAGGACCTATTGACTCAGAGTATTGATTCAGAGGGAGCTCAGACTCAATTTTAGAGGACACCATCTTCAGGGGTGACTGGTCCACCCGGGACAACTTCAGTTTCAGAGTTGTCAAGACGGAGGGTTGGTGCAGGGGCTTCAGAGTATCAGAGATTGATGAGGAGCAGGAGGGCACCACGGAGGCTTGAGCCTCACTTGGCTATGGAGACGAGCAGATCAGGTTCAGGATCCATTTCAAGTGGAAGTCACTTGGTGAGAGGCCAAGTTGAGGATCTTGGTGAGATGCCAAGATCCAGATACCCTTGGTGAGATGTCAAGAGGTAGAGACTCTTGGTAAGATATCAGGAGAGAGACTCTTGGTGAGATGCCAAGAGTAGTGACCGTTGGTGAGATGCCAGGAGGTAGAAATCCTTGGTGAGAGACCAAGGTTGAGGATCTTGGTGAGATGCCAAGACCTAGAGACTCTTGGTGAAATACCAAGAGATGTGACTCATTTTCATGCCATGAGAATAGGACCTTGGTGAGAGACCAAGGAGAGGATCTTCGTGAGATTCCAAGACCTAGAGACCTTCGTGAGATGATGAGGGAGAGATCTTTGGTGAGATGCCAAGATCTAGGTGATCTCGGGTAGATGGAGATGGACTTCCATCTAGAGATCGAGCAGGTCGGCAGATCAGTGTCAGGGCAGGTTGAGCAGATCAGTGTCAAGACAGGTCGAGCAGATCTGAGACAGAGGCCACTTTGATGAGAGGGTACAGCCATACTCACCTAGGCCTTGCCACGAGGACAAGGAACTCCACAGCTGGGAGGAGATTAATTGGTGAGAAGCACTTTCCTCGGTAAGAGGGAGTGTTGAGTTTTGGTGTACCTCGGGATGTGGTTCCCTTGTGGTTTTGAGCCTCTAACCACAAGAGGGAGATGTTGGTACCTTTGTCATAGTTACCAGAGCGCGAAGCGAAGCGGGAGCGTTTTTAGGAAGCAAAGCGTCGGGAGCGTCATTTTCAAAAAATCCTCGGAAGCGAAGCGTCCCGGAAGCGTCTATTATATATATAAAAAAAAAATTATATATATATATATATATATATATATATATTTATATATATTGCGTTTATATTCAAAAAAATATGTAGAAAGACAAATTAGTTGCAGAATATATGAAAACATGCATATTTGTACATCAATATAGATAGAAATGACATCCATAC
>ML776687.1:461688-480863 GCA_009831015.1 Picea engelmannii | reverse complement strand
AGCCTTTGCATTTCTTTTGGTCTAATAATCTTTTGAGTGCTGTTATAAATCTACTATTAAAGAACTGCAGTTTGAATCTGAGCTTTGATTGAGTTTACTAGTATTGAATGAGCTTGCCTATTTTGTATCAACATTCTATCACTACTGTCTTTTGACCTATATGCTGCTCTTACTTCAGATCTAAAGTAGTTTTGCTTTGAAATTGAAAAGGTGACCTCTATCTGCATTTTACCCTAAAAATCTAACAAAGATCGAAAGGTCCAAAACAATAAAGTTTAAACTGAGTTAGTTGCTTAATAGTAAATACTCTGAATCTATCATATATGACGTATAAAGTAATGAAAAGGGAGAAACAACTATCCCATCCTCCATCCAGCACCACGATTGTTGTGTGGGCCTCCACATAGCAGGGAGTGGAGGCACCTGAGAAGGATGAGACTATGTAGAAGCAGATGTAGATGGTCTCGACAGAACTGCAGATGAAGCCCCTAGTGTTGTAGATGGAGTCCTGGACATGGGGACCATGGCAGTGGATGGGGGTGTGTTAACCCCTAGATTTCCACCCTTGGAAATCTTGAGGGTTAAGAGCCAGTATGCACTATTTTGGCTAGCATTCTGAGATTCTCCCAGAGTTTAGCACTTGTGTTGAGCAAGAGGTTGGTTCCCATCAAAGACATGTATATGATTGGTACATGGTTGTTTGGTTCAGAGTTAGAGTTAGTTTGTTTTCCTTTGCATTTGAGAGAGATGTCTACATACAACAGGTGTCGCTACTCTTTAGGAGACAAGGTTTGAGTGGGTCTCTTGACAGTTTGGAGCAGTTCTAAGCATACGGGGATCATCCTTGCATGATTCTAGGCCCGATAGCACTTTCACGGGTGACATACAAGAACTTTCTATTTTTAGCAGTTTGAGCCCCAAGCCCCAGATTCAGATTCTAAGCACACATTATGGATCCTTGAGACATTCTGAGTCTTTTGGAAATTTTCCAGGATGATTTGTCACAGATTTCTATTTTTAGCAGGTTGAGCACCAAGGCTCGCATGTCAATTCTGATTGCAGATTCGAATTCCTTGCAGAAAATCGAATCCAATGAGTATAATATCATTGACATGCAGGGACTTTCTATTTTTAGCAGTGTCTATTTTTAGACAGTTGACACATGGCGGTGTTCTCCTAGTCATCCCGAGCATTTTTTGAGAGTTTGGGTCAATTTCGACGAGTTTTAAATTTGTGGGACCGGATGACTATTTTTGGAAACTTCTATTTTTAGTAGTGGTCATCATTTCCAGCAATGTCAAGTGGCAAGATCAGATTCTGACATGTGGTAGAGTTTCAGTATGAGGTGGCATCTACATGGCATCATTTGACCAAGTGCGCATTTTCCAAGGCATAGGCATTAAATGAAGAATTGATTAAAGAGAAGAGGATGCATAGGATGAGGTGGCACTTCCCGAAGAAAGTTTAGCCAATCAAGGATAACTTTTCTCACTAACTTTTCCTCACTTTTCATCTTTTCACTTTCCATGCATCAGTTTCTCAAAATTCAACTTAAATTGCTTTTAAACGCAAAATTCCTAAAATTTAGGAAAACCCCTAAAAAATAGGGCGAATTTCCCATTGGCTAAAACTCACTTAATAGTTGGCTAAATTTGGCAATTTGGCATGCATTGAACACCCAAACGCATTGTTTTATCCTCGCTCTCTTCTTTTATTTCCTCAAGTGCACCCTCTTGCTTCTCCCTTCTTCCCATATGTGTGGCACATTCACTCATGTTAATTCCTTCTCCTACTCTTGCATGTGGCCTACTACTCCTAACTTTCACTCCCTAGCATGCATCTTCATTAATGCGCCTAATTCTACCCATTAATCCTCGGATTTGGCAGCAGCTAGTACACTCTTTCTCTCATTCTTCTCTCTCATTCAGTAGTCTAGTTATTACTCTATCTTTGAGCAAGGTGATCATTGTACCAGTTGTGGACTTGTCAATTGTGGCGCAACCAACCCTCTTGCAAGCCTATTAATAAATAAGTTTTGTGTTTGTGTTCGAACCTTTCTTCTTGTTGGTACTTTGTTGAATTTTACAATTAGATTAGTAGCTTCTTCCTACTCATTGTGGTTCTAATCAATCTTTTGAGTAGTTTCTTTCTTGCTTGCTTCTCTCTTTCTTGTGCTAACCCTGCAGGATCCCTCCAACCAAACAAAACTATATTTTCCCCACGTCTTGGGCGGAATTAACACATTGTCCAAGACATAGTAGTCACTGTTTTTTGTCTTATTTTGCAGAAAATCAGACTTTAGGACAGCAGCAAATCACCCTAGGGCCCCCTGAGGCTGGCAAGCACCAACCCAAACCAATAGGGGTCTAGCTCGTGACAATTTGGGGCTGTACTCCTTTAATTAGCCATTTTTTCATCATTGAAATATCAGATTTATCAACTCATTTGGAGGGTGGAAAAGTGTACTAACAAGGTGGCATCTCAACATGATCATCATCCTCCAAAAGAATATTCTCCAATTTCTCTAAAAGCAATACTCCATCCTCCAAATTATCGTCCTCTGGATTGTTGTCCCAATGCTTAAAGTTTTTATCCATCTTTGCCTCCTCATAGCAATGGAACAACAATCACAAGTTGTGATGAACATAAACCAAGCTCTCTGACCGGTTTACATTCAGCATGTTTCTTTTGATGCTATGGATGAAATTGTAGGTGCTCCAACATTTCTCTGCAAAAGAAGTGTTCACCACCTGTGAAAGCACCCGTGTTGCCAAGCGTTGCAGTTGTGGAAAAGCATCGCCATGCATATTCCACCACTCGAGAAAAGTCAAATTCCCTCGATCTCTAATTGCATGGTTGGTCCCAAAGGCACCATTGCTAAGGATATAGTGGCTCAATTGTTTCTGTGTATTGTCACACTCCTCATCTGAGACCAATTTGTCTAATGCTTTCATATAACTAGCTTGAACCTCTGGATCTTGGTATGTTCTTTTCTTGGACCCACCACCAGGTGTTGGTGATGAAAGCCATGACACATGATAGTATTTAGGTGTTAGCACATATCCTAAGGAATGTAGTGGAATATTTAGCATTTCCCACCGTTTTTCCACCTCTACACGAATATGATTATACAAGTCGACATCTCTAGGCTCAACAATGTCTTTAATCTGCCCTAGGATGCTATCCATTTGCTCATACACCTCCCCAATGATTAGTCGATCTGAATCTGCAAACTTGATCATGTGACCACCGTTTTTCCACCTCTACACGAGTATGATTATACAAGTTGACATCTCTAGGCTCAACAATGTCTTTAATCTGCCCCTATCCATTTGCTCGTACACCTCCCCAATGATTGGTCGATCTGAATCTGCAAACTTGATCATGTGATAAATTAGCTTGGTGAATTGTGTAACATATCGAACCTGTGACCAAAAACGACTATCAAGAACTATCTCCTTCACTGCATTAGCACCATCTCTATCACTGCTCAATTCATCCCATGCATCACTCATCACCATGGTCCATAGCACCCAAAGCTTGTCTCACCTTCAATAGGCACCTAAAGTGAGGTAATAGCTAGCAAATCTGGTGTTTGCAATCTTAAGTAGTTGCAACCTAGAGTGAGTGTTGAAGAAGTAATTGACCCTTGTATGCCCGGTGACAAATTTGATGAGTTGCTTCCCTCTATTGTACCACTGATTAATCCATCCACATTCTCCATGCTTGACAATATCATGCATCAAAAGGTTCAAAGTGTGCACCAAAGACCCAAACCAAAAGATGTGTGGATGAACTCACTCAATGATTTTACTTGCTCCCTTACAGTTTGTTGCATTATCAGTGATTACTTGAATCGCATTAGAAGGACCAACATCATTAATGGTTTTCAATAGGAGCTCTGAAATGTTTTAAGAAGATGCAATGATTGAGGAGGAGTGATCTGCTCCAAGAAACATTGCACCGGTAGCAAAAACACCAAGAACATTGATCAAATGTTGGTTTCTAACATTTGTCCAACCGTCCGATACAATGGATACCCCAAAGTCCCCCCAATCATTTGTAAACCGTGTTAGAGCTCTTTGAATTTTTCCTTTCCCTGTCTAGTAACATAGTTCTAGCTTTCTCATAGTTGGGGCTCTTGTATCCTTTGGGGGCTTCGTTGATTCCCTTAACAAGATCATGCCAATAGGGGGAGCAAAGCACATTGAATGGGATACCACAAGCATAGAGAAATCAAACCACTTTTGCATCCACCTCATCCCTACCTCTAATATCAAGGAAATATGCTATTGTTCTTCTAGATCCAGAGGTTCCAGAACCATGAGGAGATGGAGATGTGTTGCAACCAAATTTAGATGAGGCACCGAATTGAAGCTTTTGTTTTTTACCACGCTCTCTTTGTGCAGCTTCCTCTATCTTTATGTATTTTTGTCTCTCTTCTTTGGATATCTTAGGGAAAACTGAGATCCCAATGGTCCCCTTATTGTCATCACTCTCCATTATACCACAAAAATTCCTCCTCACATAGGTATATGAACCGGTATAAGGTTTTCCTTTATGATAATTATGATGACATACAATTTTAGCCACCTCTCCCCCCCTCAAGTTTTGTCACAAATCTCCACAAGGGTGTCAATGAAGCTTTGCCACCTTCATTGCCCTCTTCATCCTCTTCAAACCTTTCATCATCTTCATATTGTATGTCATCATGAGTATGACCACTATCATCTTCTTCCCTTATGCCTAGTCCCCACCAAGACCATGAGAGTCAAAAAAGTAATGATAAACCAAAAGAAGACCATTTTCCTTAATTTTTAGATGAACAACCTGCAATAAAACGAGGGAGAAAAATGAATGGGAAAGAGTATAATAAGAGGAAAAATCCATAAACAAAGTTAATGCAAGGATATGAGGGAGTTGGGGTTTGGGCTGACCTCTTTAGCCCTTGAAAGTTGAAACTTGAGATAGATGGTTGCCTTTATTCTCTCCTCCAAGGTCCTCGTTGCTCACTCTTCCAAGCCCTCCTTTGCTCTATCCTCCAAGCTCTCACAAATTTGCACTCTCCTTCAAGCTCTCCTTTGATCTCTACTCCAAGCTCAAGCAAACATAGATGAAAGAATGAGAAAAAGAGAGGAGGGAGAGCTCCTTTATTCTCCTCTTCACTTTCCCCTAAACCCTAAACCTACCCTAGGTCCCACCTCCACTCAAAAATTAGAAAAAAAAAGTATTTTTCTCTTAGTATTTTTCTCTTATGCATGGGAGCGTCCAACTGCCTAGAGGGAGCGCGCGGGGAGCATGGCCAGAGCGTGGGGGGAGAATCTTGGGAGCGTACTCTCAAGCTTTGGGAGCATGGTGCTACCGAATGGGTAAGGAGCTTCCGAGAACGCCCCGGAGTGCACTCCTGATTTTTGGGAGCACACTCCCTCGACGGTCCCGCTCAGAGCGTGCCTCAGGGCTTGGGAGCAGGGGGGTGCTCCCTACAACACTTAGAAGAAGCCTTCAGATCTTGGTATTCCAAAAAGGACACCAAGAAGATCAAATCCCTTCCCTTCAACATAGCTTGGGGAGTGTGGCTAGCTAGGAATCTAAGCTTATCTGAGGGGAAGGAGACCCTTCCTCTCAAATGTGCAATTCAGTCTTTCAATATCTTGAATGCTTACCCACGGGAGGAGGAAAAACAATCCAAACAAGAAATCAAAGAAGAGGTAATAAACAAGGCTCTTCCCTAGGCATACACATTGATGGAGCTTCGCAAGGAAATCCTCCCAAAGGAGGTGTGGGAGGAATTTTATATCTATCCTCCACTTACCAATTATCCTTCAAAGTGGGTATTGGCCAGGAAACTAATAACTTGTGTGAACTGATGGCACTTAAACTACTTCTTCAGCTGGCCCGAGAACATGGGATCCAACAAATTCAATTTTTTAGTGACTCTCTCTTGGACATCAAATGGATTAGAAAGGAAGCTCAAATCAGAAATTTCACCTTATTGCCCCTTTATGATGATATACAATTGCAGATGTCAGCTTTCACACATATCTCTTTGTCTTACATATACAGGGACAGGAACACCATAGTGGATGGCCTTTCAAAAGCTGGATTGGGATTGGAACAAGGGATCTGGATCACTTCCATACTACAGGATGGCCACTCCACAAACTCAATACATGCACCTTGGATATAATGAAACACTTGTATTTATTTTGAATGAGGATTGATCATAGCTTTCCGTTTTAACGAGGTAACTCTTTATGTAACTAATTGAGAAAAGAAATCATATGTTGAAGCCTGATATATGTAACTGTTTATGCAATTTTTGGGGAAAAGAAACAGCCTACTATTATATGTACAATGATAGGCAAATATGAAGAGCATTTTGATCTAAATGGCTGTTAAGCACTTTTTTCAATGCCAAGGGGCATATGACAATGTAATTTTGTTTATTATAAATAAAGTTACAGATCTTTTTCTTTGGAAAAAAAATTATCCCTACCGACATTTGATCCTTTAAACCTTTGAGGCTTGTGTTTGATGGATGAATGAGGATTTAGTTTGTGCTTGAGGGATCGTTGTGGAGTGCTGCAGCAAGGAGGACCAATGGTGCTCTGAATCTACAGTTGATTGAAGGCGAGGGAATTGGCAGGTGTATTATCGGTGTTTAACCAATGCCTCAGGGTGGTTTTCAGTGAAGCATTATAGAGACTTGAGCTAGCAGGCGAGGGTTCTGGCTCTGAGTTAGTGCCCAGTCAGCTGGATCATTGCATTTATGGACATCCCAATCCCGTGTGAATTCACCAGAACTATGGTGCACCGTCACAGTGTATCAAGATGTGGTGTGCTATGCGACCTGACACTGGGCAAACAAGGAATTCGACAGCGCAAGAGGGAAGTAAAGAAGGCACAAGAGGCAATTCAAATCTCGTCAATCAAATGCCAGCAGCTGGAAGATGATTGAAATGAAAAGGTGGTTCACAGAACATAGGGAAAAAGACAAGGAAATGGTGGAAGTAAAGGTTTTCATGCACTCTTCTCAGCAAACGCAGTATGCATAGGATGCCCTACAATCCCTTGACTCCAAGGTTGACCAGCTTATAGGACACCTAAGCATCCTGGTTGATGAAAGCGCTCAACCTGCCACAACTGCAATGGAAAATGGCTCTCCTTCAGGTGACTGTGGACATAGTTATGGATGCAGCAGTAGCAGCAAATAAGCCCCCCTACATGAAAAACAAAGTAGAGAACGACAACAGTGGAATGATGTCCATGGAAAAGAATATGGCAGAAGCTGCCCCACAAGGTCTGTCTCTTTAATTTCTTGTTATAGTAGCTTATGTACTGTCACTTTGTATTACTTTTACAGCAGTATGCTAGGCAATATTCATGCCATGCTGGAACTAGTAGTCATAAATATGAAGGAGGATAAAAGAGAGCTGGAATTTTGTAGTAGTTTTGTGGGAATGGCTTTAGCCAAGACAATCCAAATTTTGTATTACATGGTTGTATGGTACGGCTCAGCCTTTTTTCTCATACAATCATAACCATTCTTGTCAAAAAAAAAGTCTAGGATCCTCATATATTTTCTTTGGACCTTTCTTATATCCTTGTACCGCTTCCATGTGGGGCCTTTCTTATATCCTTGTACCACTTCCATGTGTCCTTATTTTGGGCTTTTCTTCTTGGTAAAATCAAAGTCACAAGATGATAGTATTTAAACTTTAGGCTTCAATGCATAGACCAAAAAGTGTAATGGTGTGATCATTTTGGTCCACCTTTTGGTAACTCTATCATTTACTTCATTGTAGCTCCTTTGTCATGATAACATCTCTTATCTTCTCCATCATACTTGTCTTCAGACACATCTCCCAAGAAAGGTATATCCATGTGCAATTTTCATTTGTGACCGGGAAATCGGGTCTTGGACTTGATGTCCCAGTCCCTTGTAACGATTCCATAATGAAAAATTTTAACATGCTGGTAACAATATAACAAATGGAAAAATCAGACCCTAAATGTTTTTCATAAACGTAAGCCCAAAAAGCTCTCACACAACAGAAACTAAAGAAATTATTAAAAAACACAAAAATCAACAAAAGAAACCACACAGCTCCAGTAGAAAAATCAGCAAACATACTTGTAACTGAAGACAACTGCAGTGATTTCGCCCTCTAACAAGCATCCCACAACTTAATAAACACTTTGCAGAAGATCCCCACAACAGATGCACCCACAACTCTTGCTGAATCACTCCAAGAAGCTCACACAAACTCGGGAATGCAGACAGCAAGGGAAATCTCGGTTTGGTGTGTCTTAGAGTGGGGAGAGGGGCCAACTTATAATTTTATAGGGCCCCATACATTTGGTTTTTTTTTGTGATTTTTTCTTAAATTATTTTTTTCAAATGTGTTTTTTGGCAGATCCACTAGGCGTCACATTTCTAACAGGCCAGAAATGGATCCTGGGCAGTGTTCCACCAAGTTTTTGGGACGTGGGAGCAGGGAAACGCACACGGGGGATGTGTGGAGACACCCCCCAAATTTTAAGGAAATTTATGGGGGACAGAGGGATGTCGCTGTCCCTAGCATTGGGGGCCCCGACTCTAAAATTATAAAAACATGTGTGGGAAGCATGGGGGGCACAACATTGATCCTAAGTGGAGCGGCCCGCATTTCAATACAGGAAACAGATCTGGGATGGATCTTGCCGGATCCAGATCCAATCCACTGAAATACAGACCCTGGATCTGGTAACTTAGTCTCCATAAAATGAAGGGCAGGGGAAAGTGTGATTTGGTGGACAGTTGAGTTGCTATTAGTAAGTATTCCGAATAGATAAGGTGCCGCAAGCAGGCAATAAGGAATATAATGGGATCACATTTAGTTGAAGTATTAATTTGTCAGCACATATTACACATAATTTAGAAGCTTATTCACGGTTGTTAACGTTTTCACGCAGTTAAACTGTGAAGAATAAGTTCGTGAACCAGTCAAATTGACTTCAAAGGTTCAATCCATTGGTTTATTTGATTAATTTCATGTTCGATAAAATTTTGATGAAAGAGATTCTAGTTATTAAAATAAAGCAACAAATCCACTTTTAGAGGATATTTTTGACACCTAGAAAATCTGGATAAGAACCATTTCTCACAGGCTGTTGCGGTATGGTGATGATGTCCATGTGAAAAGCATGGGATCACAAAAGCAGCAACTATTCTACATTTCAGAATTCTCTTGCATTTATTCAAAGATAGCTCAAACTTAAAAGAAACCTTTCAGAATTCTATGCAAGAAACTTTAAATCAGCACTGCCCGTGCAGAGTTTGTCAATTTATGTTCATCGATCTGCCCATGTTAAGTGACTCTATAGCTTGTAAATATTAGTAAGTGACCTGAGTTAGAACTTAGGCCATAGAGCAGAAATTTAGTGTTATGCGTGTTTCGTAGAAATTTAAAAAACTTGGTAAACCATCAATGGGGCTTGATTAGATGGTAAGCAGGGGTGTTTCATACCCCCGCAAAGGTTAAAATCACCCACAAACACGTGTAGCCCCTCGGGGACCGTCTCACTGTGTTGGGATTTCTCTTCTTCTTCTTCAAGCAGTTGGGCCAGGTGCAAGTCCTGGGCAACTTTGGCAGAATAGATGCCCTCCACTGGCAACTTCTAAGCCAAAAGGACCTCTAAGGTTAACTGGAAAAATGGCATGGCAACTCTACACATAAAACTGATTTGACTTGAGTTCATTTGAGATGGACCAAAGGCACAACCCGCCTACGTTTTATTATTTCATGCTAAAATTTATAACCATAGCAAACCTACTGTGGATGCGGCGCAGTCGGGGCAGACCATCTGGTTAAGGTACACAGCATCAGGTGATGGAAAAAACATGTAAATATTCCATATCACTCATTAATAATCCTAACAAGCACCAGTTCACACTTGTGATAACTAGGAATTAATTAAGCTTCAGTTGAAAGAAATAGCAATGCGTAAAACTGAACTTCTTAAAGTGGATTTTGAAGTGCGTTAAAAACTGTGCGGATGGGATTCCAACTTTTGTTCACTTGTTGCCACTTTGGGCAATATTATGCCCAAAAGCTTTTTAAAAAAACCGACAGTGCCCATATTAAATTCGCAATCCCGTTCAAGAATAGTTTATATAGAAAAATCTACCGAGTAAGGTAGGACTACATTTAAAAAAAAACGGGCACTAATTGAGGCAGTTAGAAATAAAATGCAAAAACAAAAGCTTGGAATGGAGGCTCAAACCTGAAGATAGTGGAAATCCATATGGTCGCCGCGGTTATCCGTTATGACAGGCATGAAAATCGAACCCCGGTCGGTCACAAATTCACCAAACACGTTCAATTTAAAATAATAATATTCAAGAAACTCTATCAACGGAACGGCGCCCAATCCGGGCCGCCTCTTCTCATAAAACACTGCGAGGGCCTCGCGCAAAAGGCCCTAAAATCCTCAGAAACCTGTCCAATCCCTCGGACCTTTCAACCAGGGTCGCTCAAAGACCACACCGAGGAGCGTGCGACGGGAACTCCGCTATGCGAAAATTCATAAAATTTGCTTTGCAAGAATAAAAACTGGATAAGCAAACCCTAGCTAGCTTTTAAGCCAAAATTTCTGACAGAATTCGATGATTTGAAGATTGCGAGGGTGAGGGTATATTTCAGACGATGGAAGAAGAGCACAATTGCCGCCATTACTGTTGTTTTCTCGCTCCCCGCTTCTGCCTCCCATGGAACGAACCGACCAACCAACTTCTTTCCTTCCTTCCTTCGGACAGCGAAAATAGGAATAAAAAGTGGAGGAGGGAGGCAAGGCAAGGCAAAGCAATTTAACAGTATAAGAAAGGAGAGTATAAAGGCAAGGCCCAGCACGCAGCCGGAGCACGTTTTCTGTGTTTGGTTTGTGCATTGTTTAATGCTTTTGACTTGGCTTACACGTGGACAGTTTCCATTGGGTTGGACGTGAAATTTTCATAATGGGATTCCTCTCAGGGTTTGTTTTCCATGTGATTAATAATTAATCATTTTGAGAAAAAACAAATCATAAGAGTTTCTTGGAAGTTGAATTGTGTAGAATAGAGTCTAGAGAAACAAAGTCTGTATAGCATGAGTAAGCCCGGAAAGTTCGTTCTCATTTTAGAGTGTGCTCTAGTTTTAAATGTTGTATTATTTCTTATTAAATAATTAAGAAATTAAGAAATTTTAAATATTGTATTTTTATTATTAAATAATTAAGTAATAGTGTATTTTATTAAGTAATAATTAAATATTGTATTTTTATTATTAAATTTTGAAAGTTAAAGTAAAGTTTTAAAGTTCATGTATTAACCAATTAAGTTGAAATCTCAAGAATTTGTTGAATTGAATTATTATTGTGTTGTTGTAATTAAAATTCATTTATTTTTATATTTAAAAAGTGTTCGTTAGTTGTTTTAGGAAATTGTTTTTTAGTAGAAATCCGATGATATAAATTTATACGAATTATTATTTTTTGTTGTTCAAAATCTATTTTTGAATGCGGAAATTGATTCAAGGGTTGCTAACTATTTTAAGAAATGGTTTTTTTCCGCTCACGATATAAATTTACACAATTACTATTTTTTGTTGTTCAAAATCCATTTCTAAATACGGAAATAGATTCAAAAAAATTCCCAAAAAAAATTATCATTTATAAAAATTTTAATCTAGAACTATTTAAAATATTATTTATAATAATTTTTCCATTACATTGTGGAAGATTCTGTTTTTACCGTCAAATTGCTTATAACATTTTTTTTACTCTAACACGAATTCAAAATAATTAAACTTAAATTTTAAAGTGGATAGAAACCAAATTACTTTACTATTTATTGCTAACCACATAGCCGTGAGCTTTTCATTTATATAATAATTTTTATGGTCAAACGATACTTAATTTGTATACCAGAGTATGGTCAAAAGGTTAGTCTCTTGGAAGAAACAAATATTGGGACAGGACAAGTATAGTTTATGGTGTAATTCGTGGTTAGTAATAACAAATAATGCCTTTTTAAGTTTAAAGTGACCTCATACATCTCATTAGCTTCAGAATGTGACTCCGCTTCATCATTTTCTCCCTTCCACGCATTATGATTTTATCATTATAAAATGTGGGATATGTACTTTGCATTCTTGGTCAATATTCAGCACATCCCTAACTAACTAAGGGGAACCGTTACCTTTTCCCATAAAGATATATGACTTTATGCAAATATATCTTACAAAGTGCCATTAAGAGAAACAAACGATGTAGATGGAAAAAGCACTTCACTTTTCATATAGATCCACTCTATGGCACTCGACGAGTATAAATAATCTTGATAACAAAGTGAAGGTGTGTGGGATTTAAGTAATAACGTTGAGAGTGTCTTATATAATGTATGAAGTTAATATTATTTCGTATTTATTTTAATAGTTGATATATTAAATGTTTCGAGAGATTAAATTTTTTGAGGTGTAAATGTTTTGATCATTTAAGATGGATTTAGGTTGGTTGTAATCAAATCCCTTTAATTGTAAATGTTTTGATCATTTAAAATGGATCTAGGTCGGTTGTAACCAAATCTTTTGAGGTGTAAATGTTTTGATCATTTAAGATGGATCTAGGTCAGTTGTAATCAAATCCCTTGAGGTGTAAATGCTTTGATCATTTAAGATGGATCTAGGTCGGTTGTAATCAAATCCCTTGAGGTGTAAATGTTTTGATCATTTAAGATGGATCTAGGTCGGTTGTAATCTACATCAACTTAGTATAACTCACATTTTATGGAGGTAAAAATGCAATTTTGATTATTGTTAAGATATTTATATTTGCATTCTATCAATATTTCTATGTAAATATCATATGATAGTATTTTTGTTTATGTGTAATTATTGTATCTCTCTTTCTATCTCTCTATATAACACTTTTTTGTATTATGTGTACATATCAAATCTTTCTCTTTCATATATGTAGAGATATTTTTATTTATGTTTGCATCTATTTCCCTAACATATAGTATTGCTATTATTATTTGTTATAAGTGTTATATTTTGTGTAAGACGACAGATGATGACTTAAACGTTATCCACATAACAACGTCTCTACCATATTGGGTTGTAGAAGTGTCTTTTGTACAATATGATCAGCACAACTCCAAGCATATAATAGCATATGTATCATTGCCCATTGAAGTAGAGAGGGCTCTTTGTTTGCTCACCGCTTGCTTCTAGCCCTAAGCCTCGTATAGGATAAAGTTTTGCCTAGGGGAGTGACACTTTGCAGCGAATTGAAAAGTTTGGAAAGAGTAGTTGCTCGATGACCATGAATGCCATCGAAGATTTTTTTAAGTCTTTTCTCCCACTCTTTGCACTTCATGACAAACCAAAGAAGAAATTATCAGGAGAGATTACTTGCTAACATAGGTAAGTTTTTCATTCGATGATTAATTAGTGGTTAGGTAATTTGAATGTGAAATATTTATAGCCCCGAGGGTTAGCTCAAGCGGTCATGAACCAGATGTGAGATATGCCCCCTAAAGTTAGGGAGGTCATGGGTTTGACTCTCTTGATCCTCCAAGGCAGGGTGCTTGAAACTTAGGCATCGACAATTTACCTTGGTTACCACCCATTGATGACAATGAAGTCTCTACGAGTTTCATGTGATTGGTTATAAGGAAAAAAAGATAAGCAATATTTATCTGTGTCGATGGAATTGTATGAAGCAAATAATTACTTATATATTATGTTAATATTTTGTTGTGTTGATCAAGTAATAGCATTTAACATGTAATGAATTTTATAAGAGGCAACACTTCGATACCTACTGCTTACCATTAAATGTTAATTGTCTTTTTTATTGTTTCATATTGTTAGTCAAATTCTTAGTAGTGATGAAACATGTAAATGATAATCATTGGCACATTATGTGATGTCCGAACATGTAAGTGTAAACACACAAAAACCACACTCGAAGAAGGAATGAGACAAGATTAAAAAGGAAGCACTCTAGAGTCTAGAAGGTTAAGTGAGGAGTTTGATAAACCTGTGCAAGAAAAGCAATTTAATAGAATCTAAAATAAAAGAATAACAATGGCACATTCACACAGTATACACAAGATTTACCCTAGAAATCCTTGACCAAGAAAACGAACCTAACTAAGAGGCACACCTCTCTCTATCTCATTATATCAACTCAACCATTCACCATGCAATTATTTAGGTATTTCACAACTTCATTCAACCATGATCTATTAACCTAGATTTGATTTACAACAATGGTCCCTTGACTAAGATTATATTAAAAACGGTTACATCCATTAACCAAAATAATACATAACAAACCAAAATAAATCCTCAAAGGGGGCATTGGCTCCCCATGCCCCCCAACCAAAGGGAGTGGGTCTCCCTGAACCCCTTCAGGATGTGACTAGGTCTACCTACAAATGATATAATGCATATCCAACATTCTCTCCCTTGTTGAATACTTTGCAAAAAATGGGGGCAGTGGAATGGCATTCATATAATAAACTACTAAGTGGAGCAACACCTATTGATTCTGTACACCGAGATAACTTTTTAGTACTAACAGACTTTGTTAGTGAACCTACAAAATTCTTCAAGGTATCAACCATCTCCAACAATAATGTGTTTGTTCAATCATATCTCTAACTAAATGTTACTACACATCAATATGCTTTGTCTTATAATGATAAGCAAGGTTCTTTGCTAGAAAAATTATGCTTGAGTTGTCACAACCTACCCTCGCTACTTTCTGAACCAAACTAATACATGAACATAATTTTTGCAACCATATGACTTCTTTACTTCCATGAGTAGCTGCCAAGTATTCAACCTCTATAGTTGATGGTGCAACTACATCCTACCACTTACTCATCCAGCTAATTGTTCCACCAAATAGGTTTTAAAATAACCACTTGTAAATCATTGACGATCAAGATTTCCAACCTAATCTGCATCAACAAAACCATGTATCTTTACCTCTCTATGAGGAACATGTCTTCCTTGGTAGTAGATTGCATAATCCAAAGTGCCACACAAATATTTAAAGACCCTCTTTACAATTCTCAAATGTCCCTTCCTTGGTTTTGACTTTAATACTTACTCATAACTACCACTTCATGGCAATGTCTAGTGTAATACAGAACATAACATATATCATTTTTCCAATAACACTTGCACAATGAACATGGGACATGTCCTCTACCTCTTCTTATGTCTTGGGACATTGATCAACAAATAACTTTACACCTATAGGAACAAGGACATTTACCAATTTACATTCATGCATATTAAACCTTAACAATATTGTCTCAACTTATTTTTTCCTCTGATTTAACCAGAGTTTCACGTTTGCCCAATATCTTAATTCCATCCCCAAAATAAAAGTTGCAACATTGGGGTCTTTCATATCAAATTTAGTGGACAATTGAGCTTTGGCATCCTTGATATTTTCCATGTTGTTTCCAATCAACAATATACCATCAACATATAAGACCATGTAAATAATACCATCCCCATCCAACGTTGAATACACATAATGATCAACTTTGCTTCTAAAGAAACCAAGTCCCAAAATATAAATATCAAACTTTTGATACCACATTCTCGGAGATTGTTTTAATCCATATTGGGACTTCTTCAACTTACAAACCAACACCTTTCCCTTCATTGCAAAACCTTTTGGTTGTTTCAAGTAGATTTATTCTTACAAACCAACATTTTTCCCTTCACATCCATTTGCTCTACAAACCAACACCTTTCCCTTCACATCCATCTACTCTACCTCAAGATCAAAAGTAGCAGCAATAGACAAAATAAATATATTAGAAGTTAATCTATCGACAAGAGAAAAAATCTCACCAAAACCAATTCCCTCCACTTGGAAATATCCTTCTGGTACTAAGCGAGCTTTGTACTTCTCTACTCTACCTCCCATATTCATCTTCTTCTTTAACACCCATTTGTTACCATAGGTTTTCTTCCAATCAACAACTCAACTAGATCCCAGGCCTCATTTTTATACAAGACGTCCATTTCTTCAACCATGACCTTCTTCCAGAGTTTATTTTTCTTTGAATCCACTGCCTCCCTAAAAATTATAGGATCATCATGAGTGATAGATAGAACAAAACTAGTGTAACGTCCCCTAGCCATCAAACCCACTCCCGGGCAACGCTACTACGCAGAATATATATATAAAGAATATGTATTAAATCAAATTAAAAGATTTAACATGGAGTTATTGCTATCATACAAACTTAAATAGAATTAGCAACAATTCAAACTTGCAACGGAATACATGATACATTTCAAGACACAGACATGCATCACATATAAATTAAGTACATAATTAATACTTATCTTTTAAACTGGCATAACACCACCAAGTGGGTCCAGACCGTCCACGAACCTCCCAGCCTTAGACCACACTGCTCATCACTCTCAGCAGTAGGTCACCCCCAAGCTGGGACTAAGCTCCACCAGGCAAAGGAATCCTAGGCTAGGTAAGGTCAATAGGAAGACACACAATTTATAAGGATGGATTCTCTCACAGGAGCCACTTATGCCCACTGCTCACATACTCTCATTCCCCACATGCCTATCCCACCCCAGGAGTATACGCCTTCACTGTCACCCGGACAGTCCTTCGGCTACTAAACCTACCTTGCCTTAAGCTTCAGCAACAGGTCAGACTGGAATTCTCTGAGCTCTATGGCAGCTACAGGACCCTTTCTAGGAGTTCTCATTTCCTTCGTGCACTCTCTCACCTGGAGAGAGTCACTCACAGGCCTGACAACCTGCTTCTTCAACCACAACCGCCTCTCTCACCTGGAGAGAGTGTTGCACACAGGACTAACAACCTGCTTCTCCAACTCCGTTGGTATGCTCTAGTCTCAATGAAGACAACAACCCAAACAGTTAAGCACGAACTCAGATTTGCAGTGTGGATAAACCTAGGTTCACAAGACACACGGGTCGACCTTTCCCTCCCGACTGGTTTCTCAGATGTGCATGGTTATGCAGAGGTCCAACGCAGAGGTAAAACAGGTACAAACTAAGGATACGTCAACTTCTCAGGTAAATATCACAGGATGACCTCACGGTTTTGGTTTTCAGATGTGTACGTGAATATTACAAAGGTCGAGTACAGAGGCCACGGGATTCACAGGAATACACTGGTAGAATTTTGGTTCTGGTTATCAGGAATGCGTGACAAGAAAACTAAGCAGAGGTCGATCACAGAGGTAACACGGTTCAGATAGTGGACGGAAGAATGGAGGATGAACCCCCATCACGACTCATTTCTTAGGTTAAATTGCATGTGCCTGGGTCGACACATGTCGCCCATGAAGTTGCATGCACTCCATCAAGTATGTGTTCCCTTTTGCACACATTGGGGCAGCATGTGTTGCCTCTCCTGGGAATTAGGATAAAAGCATACCTTTCACACCGCTTTGGAATAATAATAAATTACTATTCCCAAGGACTTAAGCCCTCAAGCTTGGCCCCTCTTCCAACCTTTCAACCCCCTTTCCCTTACCCATTATGTGGAAGCTTAGTCCCCCATCACTCTTTCTTCGTGGTCGATCAACATGCAAGGATGTTTATATATTATTTAATGATTTGCATAATTACATATACAAAAAACAAGCTCCTGGCCTTTAACTCCTAGGCTCTCCGGCCTAATAAACACATAAGCTTGCCAGCTTATATACACTTGGCTCACCGGCCTATAAAACATGTTTACAATACATAGACATAATTGGGGCACGCCCTTGGGGTATTACAATCCCCTCCCCATATTTTTGCATTGTCATGAGTGCAACTTTTACACAACATCAACAAGATTTCCAAAATCTTCAAAAAGATGCGGGTATTATGCTCGTATAGTGTTAAGCTCCAGTTTTGTCATTTTTTCCGCCATACAAATACACTTATCATTACACCTTGTCCCCGCATTTTGTCACTAATATATCCCTAGTTACACCATAAACCTCCATTATCTCTTGTTATTCATCCTATGTGGTTAACACACAATTTTCCTTATTTTTAGTGATTAAGCGGATGATTATACAATAGTTTTGCCGATGAATGTTTAATCCTATGTTTCTATGTCCAAGTAGCATGTTCTTTACTGTTCAGGTTCCAGTATATGCGTTGTCCATGTTCCGATACCTATATTGTTCTTGTTCAGGTACTCGCATTGCAAGTCATCTGATACTCCAAGTCATCCAGTACCAGAAGGTTCTACAGTCATACAGTACCCACACTCCATGTCATCCAATACTTTGCAGTGATCCGGTACTACCTTTGCGTTCATCCAGTACCAGCTATTTGCCTCTTCTGGTACTAACTTCATCCGGTACCAGATTGCGCCTATTCCGGTACTAGCTCCATCCAGTATCACCATCGCGTTGGTTCGGTACCCATAGTCATGACTGTGTTCATATGGTACTAAAACCATGGCTACGAGATTCTAGTATTGATTGTTCTAATCCGGTACCAACTGTTCTAATCCGGTACCAACTGTGCTAATCCGGTACTAGAAATAATTCAAAATTTTGGAAAGCTTCTAGAGGAAAATCGGGTACATGGGTTTTGTCCAGAATCATGTTTTCATGCGGACACGCGAGACAGAATTCACCCAGCTCGCACGTGTTGACCTCCAGCTCAGGGGGAATGATTCTGCTAAAATTATTGAAAAACTCAAGCTGCCAACTTGTGCCTCGATTTTTGTGCAGATGGCATCAGATCTAGAAATTCTACGAAATGGGTTTTGTCTAGAATATGGAAAATTGAGTATCTCACGGGCAATTTTTCAAAATTAGAATTGGTTTGGAAGATATGGGTGGGGGACTAACTCAAATCTGCCTAAATTGCAATAAAACCCAGATTTTTGAGGATTTTATCTAAAAATGTAATATTTGGAATCTGAGCATTGGGATTCGGTCCCATCCACTCCTCAATGATTATTCATGTATAAATAAGCCTCATAGGGCTATGAGAAGGAGCAATTAGTTTCATGAAGTTTTTGTAAGTAAGAGGTTTGTTCTTGTGAGGAAGCTTTAAGGAGTTAACTATCATGTAAAAACAGAGTTATTTTATCAAAATGGAGAATTGACTGTTGTTGATTCA
>ML776687.1:433140-460832 GCA_009831015.1 Picea engelmannii | reverse complement strand
GTACTCACTTGAGGAACAATCTCTGAATTTAAAGCTTGATTTCATCTATTGTCTTGATTTCCTTTTTAATCTAGTTTGGTTTTGCATTGTTTTGCTTTCGCTTTGACTTAATTCTTTCATAGTTCAAATCTCCTTCTATTTCCTGCACTTGGTTTTATTTCCCGTACCTTTGGATTCCTTGCACTTTAATTTCACATAGTTTCAATCACCAATAGACAAATTAAAGGTCTAACTCGTGAGATATGGCCTTCCCGCGTTGGAAATCTTCCTAAGGTGTTAGTTTCTATCGTGAATTTCATTTTCGTTTTCTTGTTTCCTTTATTGCATTTAAGTGTGGATCCGCTATGGGAAATAATCATTGAAGGACATAAAGCTTAAGTAAGCTACTCACGATTAATCACACGAACATCACCCTGAGTGCATGAAAGAGTGTGATCTAAGCCTTCATAGCACTAAGTTATTCTTGTGTCCAAGTGATGAATCCTTAGTGTTAATTTGTTGCAGTGTGGGTTTGAAGATTGTTTTGCTAACTTTAGATTAGGCTAGACTAGGCTTTAATCCTGCGTTTCCTGCGCTTGCACCTCGAAGCTTACGAGCCCCGGTTGATAATTAAATATGGGAATTAATAATGCATATATTTAACCCCAACATTTTGGCGTCGTTGTCGGGGAGGTGCTAAAGGGATTAGAGCATAGGTGGGTTGCTTTTATTTCTCCAAAGCCTTGATTGTTCCTTTCATGCAAGTGTGTTTCTTTTCATGCAAGTGTGGTGTGATTTTAAGGACGACCTAAGGGCAGAGAAAAGACGGTAAGACATGAGGGAAGAGCCCACGCATCCACTTTAGTGGGGTTACTCCAAAATTAGGTTGTCCTCTTCCTTTTAGTAGTTAGAATTTGTGTTTTATTAGCATTAGCCATTTTTTTATATATATGAGAAGAGAAGCTAACTTGTGTGAACAGATAACTTGGTGACAGCAAGATCCTAGTAGCACGATGGCGCTTCAAGTATATAATTGGTTTGCTTACATTTTCTTTTAGTTTGCTTCTTTTTATTTCCTTAGGATTTAAAAAATAATAATTTGGGCACTGTAAGAACCCCCCCTCTACACTAATCCATGTGTGAAACAGGACCCATAAACCAACAACAAGGACTCAAAGATGATCAAGAGTTTGGAAGAAATCTCTCCATCCTAGCAGCAGCTAGGATATCAATCTCTGCCTCGCAAAAAGAATAAATATTGACAGTAGTCAAGAACCTATCCGCCTCTCCAGAAGTGATAGAAAAACAAGATTTCCATAAGCTACATCCACAAGAAGATCTAGAAGCCTCCTTTGATCACCCTTTCCAACCTGTAGAGGAGACTGAAGAATCATTCAATGGAGAGAAACTGCTATCACCTAAGATCGAGGAGTTCTTGACATGTATTGCCAGATCCAGTATGCATCTAAGTGACAAACCATCCAAAAGAAGATGATCTGTGTGGCATGATAGAGGGAGACATGCAGAGTGGTTTAAATGAGAAAGTGAACCAAGAACATCAATATTACATTGAACATTGTTTCCAGACGACAACAAGATTGAAGCACCACTCTCTTCTTCAACAACTATCCACATCATCATCAAAGCAGTTGGTTCTTCGTATTCTAGTATACATTAAAGATTATCTTTCAAACCTGAGCATGAATGTATTTCTACACCTGTTACGCACATGGTTACATTGGAAATATTCTTACACGTGAAATTTAATTTCTTGTTCTTAGATAGGATAGAGTAAAAATTACATGTTAGTTAACCTAGTTCTAAATAAATGCAACATTTTTCGTGTTTCTTTTCAAATAAATAAAATGAGATGAAGATATTATTGGTGATCTAACATCAAAAACCAAAACAGCTTAAGATGTTTCTTCTTATTATTACATGCAGATTTCGGACTAAAAATAATAACAGTTGCTCATAAGCCTAATCTTTAAAATACTATGGGGATTTACAAAATCTTTAAGTTCTGCATAATGATGCCCATAGGTAACTTGTACATCCTAGTTTCATATCAGAACTTGTTATTCAAGCATTCTTATCAGATAGTAGCAGGAGAGTGAATGAAACTTCTACTTGTGAGGGAACACAATCTTATATGAAGAAGATGAACTTGGGGACTAGAGACACCTTTAGGTCATTCTCTCATGGCCTCATCCACCACACATTAAGTAAGTTTGACCATGATATGTCTTTCGACTAATCTCGATACATAAGTCTATTTTTCATACGAACAATCTTTTATGGGCAATCTATAAAATATCTTCCAACCCAATACCATCCCATCCTATAAAAGGTTTTCAAAGATGCTCCCCCATTCACCCATGCGAAAGTAATCTATAAATTTTATCTTAAGGGTAAATATTGGGACAAGAGCCTTTGATGGAAAATGGGTGTAAGAGGCTAACCCGTCGGGATACTGAACAGGTCTACTGGCAGCGGGTACCGACCTGTGGTATAACTAGGCAAACCCATCAGGGTACTGAACATGCTCGTGGGCAACGAGGCATTCTGCCTGGGAAGGATATTTCTTAGATGTCAAAATTACCCCATCAGAGTACTGAACAGGCTTACTGGCAATGAGTTCTGATTTTGATGTCTTTCATTATGCCTAATCTATATTTGTCCGTATGAACAATATACTTGTGTAAATCGTTAAGAAGAAGCATGCATGGTTGAACAAAAGGATAATGAACCTCATCTAATTGCCATTTAAGAATGTTTGTAAGATGGTCTTAAGACCCCGTCATTCATACCCAGGATGTCATTGTCCTAGAGGTAGAACCCATAAGTGTAGGAGTCTAATAAACTCAAATGCGAACTTTATCAATATCACTTGAATGATAGAAATTCTCTGAAAAATCAAACAGGGATGATTGGTTTCCTATCAATTTCTCATTTATCAAAGACCACTTATCTCCTCATGTTTTCTTGTTCAAGGATGAGAGGAAAAATCCCCCATCATAATTCACATGGTTTCTTGAGCATACAACTGTGAATGATTGATGAAACCATATGTAATAAGTAATTTAGAAATTTCCTTTATGCTTGTAATATTTTAAATTTCCAAATTTACAAGCATGAATATGGTTTAATTTTTGGTTGTTTCTTTAAGCATGACATCAATGTATATTTTTTCTCTCGTAATATTAGTATTGGTTTAATTTCTTTTAGATTTTTTTGTTCCGGTACTGCTGGTACAGAAACTAGTAGGTTCTTGTACCAACAATACATAAATTTAAATCTTTTTCGAGGGTACTTTTTGCAGGATATTTTCAGCAGCTCTCAGCTCTGGCATACTTCATTTCTCTCCTTCAGTCAACATGCACCGGTTCCACATAGTCCACTTTCAACTTGCAGAAATTTTATGTGCTAATGAGAGTTTGCATGAGGACATGCAAACCAGTAGGTTTGGGGGAGAGAGAGACATAAGGAATCTCAGTAGATCAACATTCATCAACTCTCTCCTAGATATCCACCAGTTCACAGCCTTGCTCCACTTCATCTTCAAATTTCAACAGTATACATCATGGTTTTGCAAACATTTCATCATGTTCTTCTAGTTTCCACTTCAACATGCATTAGAATTCAAAGCAAGGGTAACTTGAGGTAAAACTGGTACAAATATTTTTAATTTACTAAGAACTTGGAAAACATGATGCATAACCACTATTACCCACTGCACACTCCAATATGCATTATCACAACTACTCAGTAAACCCTCCATCTTCACTCCACTTGTCATAATAAACAATATACTTTAATGATAAGACCAAGTAATGAAAAGGAAATATGTGGTATACAAATACAAAGCAACATCTATAGTGTCTTCTCTTCGTACATCATAAAGAATTCTTAAGTCATCTCAAAGAGGATGAAGTCATTGTTGCCTATCCAAGCAAAGAACCACAAATTAAATATTGGTCTTAAAATTGATGTAACATACAGAGTATAAAGGCGTCCAAGTTCATATGACCACCATCACCAACATTTTATAAACCATTCTCCATATGCACACCATTCACCATCACTCTGATACCTCATCCACTGTTTGTTCTCCATTTTTACGATAATTTTGTTTCTCTATTTGAAATCAATCTGTGGCAGTTTCCAAAGTGTCATTACACAAGAACTAAAACCTACATAAAAGAAACAATGTCATATAAATCTATAAGCAGAGTATCATAAGTTATTCACCTTGTTTGCATGAGGACATGCAAATCCGTGGGTTTGGGGGTGTGTTGAGATCCATTTTTGTCATATTTTCCGCCATACAAATACACTTATCATTACACCTTGTCCCCGCATTTTGTCACTAATATATCCCTAATTACACTATAAACCTCCATTATCTCTTGTTATTCATCCTATGTGGTTAATACATAATTTTCCATATTTTTAGTGATTAAACGGATGATTATACAATAGTTTTGTCGATGATGGTTTAATCCTATGTTTATATGTCCAAGCAACATGTTTTGTACTGTTCAGGTTCCAGTATATGCATTGTCCATGTTTCGGTACCTATATTGTTCTTGTTCAGGTACTCGCATTGCAAGTCATCTGATACTCCAAGTCATCCAGTACCAGAAGGTTCTACAGTCATCCAGTACCCACACTCCATGTCATCCAGTACTTTGCAGTGATCTGGTACTACCTTTACGTTCATCCGATACCAACTCTTTGCCTCTTCTGGTACCAACTTCATCCGGTACCAGATTGTGCCTATTCCGATACTAGCTCCATCCAGTATTACCATCGCGTTGGTCTGGTACCCATAGTCATGATTGTGTTCATATGGTACTAAAACCCTGGCTACAAGATTCTAGTACTAATTGTTCTAATTTGGTACCAACTGTGCTAATCTGGTACTAGAAATAATTCGAAATTTTGGAAAGCTTGTAGAGGAAAATCAGGTACATGGGTTTTGTCCAGAATGATGTTTCCATGCGGACATGTGGGACAGAATTCACCCAGCTCGCACGTGTGGACCTCCAGCTCAGGGGGAATGATTCTGCTAAAATTATTGAAAAACTCAAATTGCCAACTTGCGCCTCGATTTCCGTGCAGATGGCATCATATCTAGAAATTCTACGAAATGGGTTTTGTCTAGAATATGGAAAATTGAGTATGCCTGAGCCGTTTTTCAAAATTAGAATTGGTTTGGAAGATATGGGTGGGGGACTAACTCGAATCTGCCCAAATTGCAATAAAACCCAGATTTTTGAGGATTTTATCTAAAAATGTAATATTTGGAATCTGAGCATTGGATTCGGTCCCATTCACTCCTCAATGATTATTCATGTATAAATAAGCCTCATAGGACTATGAGAAGGAGCAATTAGTTTCATGAAGTTTTTGTAAGTAAGAGGTTTGTTCTTGTGAGGAAGCTTTAAGGAGTTAACTATCATGTAAAAACAAAGTTATTTTATCAAAATGGAGAATTGACTGTTACTGATTCACTGTGCATTATTACAACTTGATCTGATTGTCTTCAAGTAGGGTTAACTAGTGTGAGAAGGGCCCCTCATTCTGGTAACATCCTGCTTCTTTCATTTTTCTTTTATAGATTAGATTCTAAGTGTGTTGTTTCAATCCATATGTTTCATTTGCAATTTACATTTAGTTCAATTGTTATTTTCATTTTATGACTTAAATCTAGTCTCTTGCATTGGATTGGTGATAAACTCAGAGTTCATTGTTCCTGTGATTGTACACATAATTCTTATATTTCTTCGACCATACTTTGCATCGCTTGTTTATTTCCATTTCCAATGTCAAACCTTTATTCTAGGAGATTGTATTAACCTTTTATTATGTGTTGGATTGCTTCCTACAAGTTGTCTTCATTAACTCATTTCCAACACTCTTAAGTAGAGATTATACACAGTTAAGAACAAAGGATTCATTCATATGCGTCAAGTGTTTGCATTGTTTCTATTCATTCATAACAATTCTAAAACATATTTCTTCTCTTGCAATCCCCATTCGGCTCTTATATCAGATCATTGCCCCTTCATCGAAACTAATTGTATGGTTGACTGATCATAAAGATACTTCACTTCCATTCCATATGCACTCACCCATTAATAAAACACTTAACTTATGACAATCATGGTGTCCAACCATATTTGAATTCATATGAGACAGATTGCAGAGCTAATTCAGCTTACTTCATTATTTTTCGTGTAGATTCATCTTCTTAAAATAATCATTTAAATACATGGGGGATAAAATACTCTTCATTTCATTTCAATCTTCTCTCTTTATCATGGTTTTTTGTTTTTAAAAGAGTTGATGGTTTTAAAGGATATTATTATTTACACAAGCCCTTTAAGAGCAAAACACAAACAAACATAATTTCCTCATTCATTGTGCGCTTAACTAAGTGTTTGTCATAAGGTATATATTCACTATTTTTTACTCTCCATTGTCGTCCCATTTTTATTTCTTTACGTTTGGTGTACTCACTTGAGGAACAATCTCTGAATTTAAAGCTTGATTTCATCTATTGTCTTGATTTCCTTTTTAATCTAGTTTGGTTTTGCATTGTTTTGCTTTCGCTTTGACTTAATTCTTTCATAGTTCAAATCTCCTTTTATTTCCCGCACTTGGTTTTATTTCCCGTACCTTTGGATTCCTTGCACTTTAATTTCACATAGTTTCAATCACCAATAGACAGATTAAAGGTCTAACTTGTGAGATATGGCTTTCCCGCGTTGGAATTCTTCCGAAGGTGTTAGTTTCTATCGTGAATTTAATTTTCATTTTCTTGTTTCCTTTATTGCATTTAAGTGTGGATCTGTTATGGGAAATAATCATCGAAGGACATAAACTTAAGTAAGCTACTCACGATTAATCACACAAACATCACCCTGAGTGCATGAAAGAGTGTGATCTAAGCCTTCATAGCACTAAGTTATTCTTGTGTCTGAGTGATGAATCCTTAGTGTTAATTTGTTGCAGTGTGGGTTTGAAGATTGTTTTGCCAACTTTAGATTAGGCTAGACTAGGCTTTAATCCTGCATTTCTTGCGCCTGCACCTCAAAGCTTACGAGCCCCGGTTGATAATTGAATGTGGGAATTAATAGTGCATATATTTAACCCCAACACATAGCATCCTCATGCTCCCATGTCGCGTCCTCGGGACCGTACCAAGTCCACTGGACCTTTACAAGCCCTATAGCTCGATTTTGAAGCTGTTTGTTTTTCCGGTCCATTATGTGCACATGATGCACTTGTAAGACACCTTCTTGCTCCACCTGAATCACATTCCAATCGATAACATGAATAGCATCAGGTATATATTTCTTAAGCAATGAAACATGAAACACATTATCTATAGTCATGGATGTAGGTAATGCAAGCATATATGCAACTGGCCCAATCCTTTCTAGGATTTCAAATGGCCCACAAAATTTGGCTACCAACTTGGAGCAACTTCAAGGAACTTCTATTGGATTTTACTTTCAGGAAAACATGGTCACCCACTTTAAACTCTCTGTGGGTTCTATTCTTATCAGTATAACTTTTCTGCTTGTCTTGGGCAGCTTTCAAATTATGCTTAATTTTTAGCATTTGTTCTTTCATTTCCTTGAGCAACTCTAGCCCAACTACTGCCCTATAAGCTGGATTATCCCAGCTTACTGGAGTATTGCACTTTCTACCATAAAGTTCTTCAAATGGGCTCATCTTCAACGATGCTTGATACCCATTATTGTAGGCGAATTCTACCAAATGTAGGTAGTCTTCCCATTTCGATGGTTTGCCCATCACATACATCCTTAGTATGTCTTCTATCACTCGATTTACTCGCTCTGTCCGTCCATCTGACTCAGGATGATAGGTTGTGTTGAAGTTTAGATTCATTCTGAATCCTTTGAACAACCCCTTCCGAAACTTGGAGGTAAATTCCGAGTCCCTGTTAGACACAATTGTCTTGGGAATTCCGTGCAATCGTGCCACTTCCTTCATAAATTTGTCGACAACATTCGTTGCCTTGTGAGTAGTCTTTAACGGAATGAAATAGGCATATTTCGTAAGCTTGTCCACCACCACCATGATTGAATCATGTTGCTTGCCTGTTTTGGGCAATCCCATGATGAGATCCATTGTCACCACTTCCCACTTCCACTCAGGAATGGGTAAATGTTGTAGCAACCCTGTTGGGTGTTTGTGCTCATCTTTAACCTTTTGACACTCCATACATCTGGCGATGTATTTAGCAATATCTTTCTTCAAACCTGGCCAAAAGTAATGGCTCTTGACTGTTGCTATAGTCTTCTGATATCCAGGGTGCCCAACATAAGGCAAACTATGCATTTCATTAAAAATCATAAGTTTTAAGTCATGGACATTAGGTACATAAATTTTGTTCTTGTACAGAAGTGTTCTGTCAGTTTCCAATTTATGATTTTCCACTTTCTGTGGCATCTCACCTTGTTGTAGTTTTTCTACAAAATCCCTGTACTGCAAATATGTATTTGCAGCCTACAAAATTCTGCTTTTAATATCGGTTTGGTACATGCTAATGGTTGTAGCATGTAATACGTGTACTCTTCTGCTGAGTGCATCGACCACTTTATTCTCCTTCCCTTTGATATGCTTGATATCAAAATCGTACTCACAGAGAAACTCCAACCACCTACTCTGCCTAGCATTCAAGGTTGGTTGATCAAACAAATATTTCAGACCGTTGTGGTCTGTTCTCAATTCGAACATCCTTCCCATGAGGTGATGCCTCCATTTCTTTAGAGTGTGAACGATGGTTTCCAACTCTAAATCATGAGTTGCATAGTTCCTTTCGTGCTCTTTCAACTTTCTGGATTCATAACAAATTACAAATCCATTATGACTGAGGACTCCTCCCAGTCCTTCTTTGCATGCATCTATGCACACCACAAAATCTTCATTTCGGTCTGCGATCCTCAGGATTGGAGCACTGGTTAACAATTGCTTCAATTGTTGGAAGGTCCTCTCACATTCTTCTGTCCATTGAAACGTCTTCTCCTTCCTTTGCAAGGAAGTGATAGGGTAAGCTATCCTTGAGAACCCTGCGATAAACCTTTTGTAATAACCAATTAGACCCATAAAGGATCTGACTTTCGTCACGTTCTTTGGCGCTGACCATTCTCTGATGGCCTCAATCTTCTTAGGATCTACAACTATCCCATCCTTCGAAATAATATGCCCCAAGTAATGGATCTGTTCTTGATAAAACGAGCACTTGCTCAACTTGGCATACAGTTGGTGCTCTCTTAGCACCTGCAACACCATCCTCAGATGTTGTTCATGCTCTTCCTCCAACTTGGAATACACCAGAATGTCATTTAGGAATACTATGACAAACTTGTCTAGATAATCCCTGAATACACCATTCATCAGGCACATAAAAATAACGGGTGTGTTTGACAGTCCAAACGGCACCACTGTGAACTTGTAATGGCCATACCTTGTTCTAAAGGCAGTCTTGCTAATGTATTCATCCTTTATCCTTACCTGGTGATATCCCGACCTGAGGTTTATCTTCGAAAATATCTTCGCATCCTTCAACTGAGCAAAGAGGTCATCAATCCTCGGCAGAGGATATTTGTTCTTAACAATTACTTTGTTCAATTGTCTGAAATCGATACACAATCTTAGTGTCTTGTCCTTCTTCTTCACGAACAGGACCAGAGCTCCCCAAGGTGACACACTTGGGCGTATATACCCCTTCTTCAGAAGCTCTTCAAGTTGCAATTGCATCTCTTTCAACTCTGGCGTACTCATTCTGTAAGGATCTTTTGACACTGGAGCTGCTCCAGGCATCAAGTTTTCAGAGAAGTCAATATCTCTCTTCGGGGGTAGTTTGGGTACCTCCTGAAATACATCTTAAAAATATTTTAATACTACGTGGTCTTCAATACTTGACACCTTATCCTTAGGTGTTTCCTCCAAATGGGCTACAAATAATTGACAGCCTTTTCTATAACACTTCTTCAGCTACATTGCTGAGATTTCTCTGATATCAACAACTCTGGGAATTCCTTGGACTATTTTCCAATTTCCTTCCTCATCCAGGCAAGTGAATGCCTTGCTACAATAGTCCAACATGGCATGGTGTTGACCCAACTAGTCCATCCCAATTAGACAGTCATAAGCACCTAAAGGCAGAATGTTCAATTCAACCTTTGTGCTCAGTCCATTCATGTCCACAGGAGAGGACTTAACCAACTCAATGACTTTTCTCTTGGTTCTTGTAGCCAACTAAACTAACCAAGACTTTTCATGTTTTCTTCTTGACAATTGAAAACTTTCCACCACTCTAGGATCTATATAACTATGGCTAGCCCCTGAATCAATTAAAATAGTAAATGGTTGGTTGTTGATCGTACCTTCTACTTCAATCATGTGCGACTGATATTCATCTTTCTTGTTGGCCAGGGCTGCGTAGATCCTTGGCATTCTACTGCCCATGTCCTCCACTGTTTCAGCCTACTGTACATTGTGGACAACTCTCACTTTATCATGTATGTGGGGGAAATCTATGTACCTATGGTTCCCCTTACAACCCAAACATTCCATAGGTGGCGGTCTTGGCATTTGCCCACCCACTTCAGCCTTCCTGGGCTCTCTAAAAGATGGCTATCCTTGAGGACTGTTTCTGAAAAAAGGGTGGGTTAGTTCCCTTCTTCCTCTGATCCTTCTTGAATTTCTTCTTGTCTTCCCAAGCTTTCCGGAAAGTAGGCTTCTCTCCTTGCTGCTCATATAAGTATTTCACCCTTCTTATAGTTTCTTCCATAGTCTTAGGATCATCATATTGAATCTTGTCACCAATGGAAGGTGGAAATCCACTTAGATACCTCTGAATCTTGACAGTCTCATCCTTGATGAATGGAACATACTTCAACAATTCCAAAAATCTTCGCTCGTATTCATCAATGGTCATGTTGCCCAGCTTGAGTTCAAGGAACTCTTTCATCTTTCTGTCATAATATATTTTAGTTAAATATTTCTTCCCGAAATATCTCTTGAATTCTTTCCAAGTGATATCTTTCTCTCTCATGTGTTGCTCTTGCACAAGCTAATTCCACCACATGGATGCCTTTCCTTTCAGTTGATACATTGCAATTCTTCCTTCTGCATTAGAGGAATAATTCTGTAGTTGGAAATATTTCCTCATGCCAAGCAACCATTTTTCAGCATCTTCCTCCTTCTTGTGTTCTCCATCAAATGTAGGAGGCTTAATCTTGTTCATTTCGCCCTTTAGTTCATCTGCTCCAGATCTCCTGCGCTTTTTGGTAGGAGATGGGCTTGAACTATTGTGTGCCCTCCTCTTGGAGTGATGATGGTGTCTACCAACACTTCTTGATCTTCTTCCCTCAAAAGTCTGATGACTCCCTGTTTTGCTCGAGTCTCTCTCCTTGTCCAACTTCTTTTCTATTCTCTCCAGACTCTTCATCAACTTTAAGTTGAATTCTCCATGTTGTTCCTTAGCTTTCATGAGCTTTCTGCTGTATGTTCTGTGAGTTTGATCATCTTTCTACATTCTTTCAATGATTTTCATCATATGCCCTTCCTTATCTATCTCTTCTCCATACCCATTGGAGTTCGACCCTTCAACTCCCAAATGAACATCCATCCCTTTTATTTCATTCTCTAAACTGGAAGCAATCCGTGCCTCTTCCATTTCTTTGCGCTCAGTGGCAACTCCAATTGATTTTGGCACTCGTTAAACTTCTGTAAACACAATGTCCAGACAACCAAAATTTGTCAGGCCATCATTCCTTAACAAATACCACAACATTCATAAACAAATATGATTCAAGAAAAATTCAGATTTCATGAATTTTCTGAGCTCTGCTCGGCACTGTAATAATTTCAGGCCTCATTCCTTTTCTCTTAACCCCAACCCTTGTGACTGTGGGCTGTGACCAAGCGCTAGATTGATAGGTGTTTAATCAGGACTTCGAGTTCCAGAATCTTCATAATACATCACAACAGACTCTCGAAGTTCTAAATTACCGAACTTGCACAGTAGGGTGGATCAATAGTCCATGTCTACTCGGCATCCGAAGACTGACACACACTATGGAACCTCAAGCGTCTAAGTTCCAGGACTTCGGGTCTTCGAAAGATTTCACATCCGCACACCCCGAGCCATTAATCTTCGAACACTTCCATGTCACTTCAGGTGACATTATTATGTTACATCACTTAATGTTTTCCCAATTGCGAGGGCATGCAATGGTGGTTTGGAGTAACCCACATTTCATCCCGCAATTCTTATGACAGTGACACGTAAACCCTTGCTGAAACCATGGTTTGGATTGCGGGACCGCCTTGGATAATTATCTTTTGTTCAACTTGGGTCCCCGTAATGTCTCCTGGTCGTTGATCTTGATCTATCGTGATCAATGCCACTGTGGGTCCTCTGACCCTTAACTTCGTTACATAACTTCGGGTCCCACTCACCATGCTCGCACAGGATGCCACATGGCAGAATACTAGCGACTGATACATGGCCCATTCAAATGGGTGACTCTCCAAATTCCATTTCAATCTTCCACGGGTTCTAAACCCATTGACATGTGGCACACATCCCATGTGTCCACGTCACCACTTTAGTTCTTCGGGCTTCAGGAGTTTCAACCCCTCTATGCTCGCTCTTTCCCAGAGCGCTTTCTCTCGGAGTTCACGATCTACCGTCGCGTGTCCTTCACAACAGACGGTTGCGATTTACTTCGGGACTTCGGAAGTTTGTTACACTCCACATTTGAAATCCTCCAAAGTGACTTTCCTTTGCCTTCTTGGACATGGATCTAACGGTTAGTCTCTTTCCCTACGATCTACGGTGTATATCTACTTTGGACTTCGGAGCTTCAGGTTTCAGCCTTTCTCTTACCTTTGCATTAGTTTCACTGACGTCGTGAAGTATGAAGTGCTTCCAGGTTACCCTTTCTGCACTTTCTCTAGATCTGACGGTCGTAAAGGTTTTTCCTCTCCTTCCGAACAGATCCTACGGCTCCAACACCCCAAGTGTTGAGCGCTCTCTCACTGTGGTCAAATACCACGCCCGCTGCAATTTTATTATACCGCTACTCCTCCCGATCTTCATAACATGACCAAGTAACCCGTGGCACTCAACAACATTCTAAGGTTCGAAATTGGTTCCTCCGAACACCATTTCCACTCGAAACCTTAGGTCCAAAGACCACTTATCTGGCCCATCCAGGCTCAGCATTGAAACCATGGGCTCTGATACCATATTGTAACGTCCCCTGGCCATCAACCCCACTGTCGCTACTATATATATATATATATATATAGAATATGTATTAAATCAAATTAACAGATTTAACATGGAGTTACTGTTGTCATACAGACTTAAATAGAATTAACAACAATTCAAACTTGCAACGGAATACATGATACATTTCAAGACACATACATGCATCACATATAAATTAAGTACAAAATTAATACTTATCTTTTAAACTAGCATAACACCACCAACTGTGTGCAGACCTTCCATGAACCTCCCAGCCTTAGACCGCGCTACTCATCACTCTGAGCAGTAGGTCACCCCCGAGCTGGGACTAAGCTCCACCGAGCAAGGGAATCCTAGGCTAGGTAAGATCAACAGGAAGACACACAATTTATGAGGATGGATTCTCTCCTAGGAGCCACTTATGCCCACTGCTCACAGACTCTCATTCCCCACATGCCTGTCCCACCCCAAGAGTATACACCTTCACTGTCACCTGGACAGTCCTTTGGCTGCTAAACCTCCCTTGCCTTGGGCTTCAACAATAGGCCGGACAAGAATTCTTTGAGCTCTATGGCAGCTACAAGACCCCTTCTAGGAGTTCTCACTTCCTCCGCGCACTCTCTCAGCTGGAGAGAGTCGCTCACAGGCCTGACAACCTGCTTCTTCAACCACAACCACCTCTCTTAGCTGGAGAGAGTGTTGCACATATGCCTGACAACCTACTTCTTTAGCTCCGTTGGCATGCTCATGTTTCACAGAAGACAATAACCCAAACAGTTAAGCACAAACTCAGATTTGCAGTGTGGATAAACCTAGGTTCACAGGACACACAGGTCGGCCTTTCCCTCCCGACTGGTTTCTCAAATGTGTGTGGTTATGCAGAGGTCCAACGCATAGGTAAAACGGGTACAAACTGAGGATGCGTTGGCTTCTCAGGAAAACATCATAGGATGACCTCATGGTTTTGGGTTTCAGATGTGTATGTGAATATTACAAAGGTCGAATATAGAGGCCATAATATTCACAGGAATACACCGGTCGACTTCTGATTCTGGTTATCAGGAATGCGTGACAAGAAAATTAAGCAGCGGTTGATCACAGAGGTAACACGATTCATACAACAGACGAAAGAATGAAGTATGAACCCCCATCACGACTCAATTCTTGGGTTAAATTGCATGTGTCTGGGCCGACACATGTTGCCCATGAAGCTGCATGCACTCCATCAAGTATGTGTTCCCTTTTGCACACGTTGGGGCTGCATGTGTTGCCTCTCCCAGGAATTAGGATAAAAGCATACCTTTCACACCACTTTGGAATAATAATAAATTATTATTCCCAAGGACTTAAGCCCTCAAGCTTAGCCCCTCTTCCAACCTTTCAGCCCCCTTTCCCTTACCCATTATGTGGAAGCTTAGTCCCCCATCACTCTTTCTTCGTGATCGGTCGGCATGCAACAATGTTTATATATTATATTAATGACCTGCATAATTACATATACAAAAAACAGGCTCTTGGCATTTAAGTCCTAGGCTTTCCAGCCTAATAAACACATAAGCCCACCAGTTTATATACACTTGGCTCACTAGCCTATAAAACATGTTTACAATACATAGACATAATTGGGGCACGTCCTTGGGGCATTACAACTAGAATGAAAACATGTGGGGTATACCATTCTAATTGCCTTCTCTCCCAAACTAATCCTCGAAAGACTAGAGCCTAAGGTTCTTCCTCTTCTGGTTCATTTCTACTTATGTTGAGTTAGATTCTTCACCCTCCAACTCAAACTCTAATGTCTTTGATTCATCTTCCTTGGTTGGACTTCCTATTTGGTAACAATTTTAACCTCTCTAAATACTACATCTCAACTGTAAAAATAGTTCTTTATTGCCAGGTTCCAAAGTTTATAACCTTTTATGCCATCTTTATAACAAATAAAGATACACTTTTCAACTTTATTATCCAACTTACTATTACCTTCCCTTGGAACATGCACACAAGCTTCACAACCAAAATCTCTAAGATGTTTAAGAGAGGGTTTTTTACCAGTCCATGCCTCATGCAAAGTTTTATCAACTAGTGTTGATGTAGGTGATTGACTTGTCAATTAACATGCAATGTCCACTACCTCTACCCACAATTGGCATGATAACCTGCACCGTTGTGCACAATTTTTGTCTTTTCTATGAACATCCTATTCATTCTTTCAGTAAATCCATTCAGTTGAGGTGTGTATGGAGTAGTCTTTTTTGCCTTTCTATTGCACACTTCTTACAAAATTCCTTGAACTCATTTCCCCAAAACTCTCCACCGTTATCTGTCCTCAACACCTTAATTTTCTTATATGTTTGGTTCTTTATGAGAGCATTGATCTCTTTAAATTTATTGGAAACCTCATATTTATTTTGAAGGAAATAGATCCATGTGTTCCTCGAGAAATCATCTATGAATGAAACATAATACACACATTTACCTAGCGATGCAATATGCACAAATCCAAACACATCGTTGTCAAATCCAAGATTTATTTTGCTCTTGTCATGCTAGAGGGGAATCTTGCCCAATTTTGTTTACCAAATATACAATTTTCACAAAAATCAAAATCTGATGAGCAATCATGCATATAACTATACCTTTACCATGTAATGCTCAAATGCACTTCTCTCATGTATATCCCAGTCTTTGATGCCATACCATTATCTTCTCCATTGGGACAATATAGGTCATGTCTTCTTCATTCCTATTGTCATATCATTAATAGTGCTTCCCAACAACTTTTAAAAAGTTCCAATTCAAAATCCCCTCATCAACATCATTGCTCCTTGAACCATCTTACAAGTTTCCTTTTCAAATACAATATGCACACTTGTATTACTCATCTTTCTTACAAATATCAAGTTTATGGTCATATATGAAATGTGTAGAGCCCCATGGAGAGCTCTGATCCTTCCATCTTTTAGAAATAACTTGACCCTTCCACATTGTAACATCCCCACCCAGTAATCCCAACCATGAAATGGGTAGACATGATTACAAGCTTCCAAATTGTAACCCTCGGAGAGTAAATCCCTATGATACCAACTATTCAATGTTCAGCAACAAACACCCAAATAGCCTAAAAATAGAAAGAGAAGTAACTCCATGCCTTGAGAATTAGATAGAAAAATGAATGATAAGCCGCTTCGAGGGGGAAACCTCCTTTTACAATAAAACAAATGTACAAGATGAGACTATTTCCAAAACTAGCTCTCCTCGGTATATATAGAAGACAAAGGGTACAATTACAATTAAAGGTTCTAACCAACAACACTAATATAACAATAGAAATGTAATAACTCAATATCTAGGGATTTATCTAGGGCTAAACATGGGGATTTATCTAGGGCTTAATATGCCCCTCCCCATCAAACAAGTGTTTCCCTCAACACTTGATTAGTTGTGGATGCTTATGCATGAAGAATTCATCTTCCCATGTTGCCTCTTCTACTAGTAGGTTCTTCCACTTTATGAGGTACTCAGTAATTGCTCAAATTCACAGCTACATGATCCTTGTTTTGAGGATTGTTTCCTATTATAATATTGTTTTCCCTTCTTCATTAATCTCTTATCAAATAGCTTGAACTGGGATCTTATCGCCTATTACCTTCTTTAAGAAATAACCATGGAAGACTAGTTGCACACATGAAGATGGAGGTAACTCCAATTTGTAAGCCAAACTTCCAATTCTTTGCAACACCTTATAGGGACCATAGTACTTGGGTGCTAATTGATTGTCCTTATTTTGTTGCTTGAGGGATATCTGTTTGTATGGTTGTAGCCTCACAAATACCAATTCCCCCGCTTCAAATTCCCTTTCATTGCAATGTTGACATGCTTGTTGTTTAATCCTATTTTGTATTGTAACCAAGTTGTCCTTCAATAGTTTGAGAACCTCTTGTTGGTGCTCTATGTGGTCCTCCCGTGCTTGAACCTTCACTTTCCCTCTCAAGAGTGATGTGATGGATGGAGGATGATATCCATAAAGTGCCACAATTAGGGACATTTTTTTATGAAGTATGGGACGACATGTTGTACCGCCATTCTACCAAGGACAACCACTTGACCCATTGTGTTTGTTTATCAAATGCAAAGAAACAAAGGTACCCTTCTAGACATTTATTCACAATCTCATTTTTTCAGATTGAGGATGGTAAGAGGAGTTGTGAACCGATTGAGTTCCCAAATAAGAAAATAATTTAGTCCAAAAATTACAAATGAAAATTGGATCTCTATTACTTACAATAATCTTGGAGATTCCATGTAGCTTATGAATTATTCCATGAATGTTGTAGCTACTGTACTTGCTTTAAAAGGACGAGAGAGAGAGAGAGAGAGAGAGAGAGAGAGAGAGCATATTTTGTGAGTCGATGCACCACTACCATGATGAAATTCTTTCCGTTCGACTTTGGTAGACTTGTAATAAAATCCACTGAGACCTCTCCTCAATGTTGACTTGGTATGGTTAATGGTTGTAAGAGACTTGGGGTATTGATTGTCTCTCCCTTGTTCTATTGGCATATCACACATTCAACCACAAACTTTTGAATATTGGTTTTAAGACCTTCCTAGAAAAAATCATTCTTAATCATGTGGTAAGTTTTCAAGAACCATGAATGTCCACCTATAGGAGAAGTTCACAATTCCAAAAGGATCTTCTGTTTGAGTTGGGAATTCTTATATAAATATATGCAATCCCAATACCACGATAAATTATTCTTCCACACAAATTTATCTAATGCACTTGGGTCCTCTTGTAGTTGTTGAATGATCTTGCATACCTTATAATCCTGCTTCCATTCTATCCTTCCTTCTTCCACTCAATCAGATTGCAAAATAGAAGTAGCATGTAGTAAGCCTTCTGTGTCGTCTTCTTTTCTTGAAAGTGCATCTACCACCATATTTTGTTTTCCTTTTTTGTATATAATTTCAAAGTCACAACCCGACATCTTTATAACCCATTTTTGATGCTCTTCTAAAGATATTTTTTATTCCAAGAAGTAATTGTGTTTTTACCTTGAAGTGTCTTCCTACTAGATAAGTGTGTCATTTCTCAAATGCATGTAATATGGCCAAAATTTCCTTTTCAAAAATGGGTTTGAGTAAGTTCTTCCCTTTAAGATGGTTGCTTTCAAAGGTAAGGGGACTTCCTTCTTGCATTAAAACTGCACCAGTGCCATGCCTTGAGGCATCACACTCTTGAATAAAGGTTTTTGTTAAGTCAGGCATGGCCAGGATAGGAGTTGTACACCTAGCCTCAATTTTTTCAAAAGCTTTGGTTGTTTCTTGAGTCTAAGAAAATGCCTCATTTTTCAATAACATTGTTAGAGGTGTTTTTATTTGACCATAATTCTTGACAAACTTGCAGTAACAACCTGTCGATCCTAAGAATCCTCTAAGATTCTTCAAGGTTTTGGGAATTGGCCATTCCATCGTAGATTTAATTTTTTTAGGTTCCACCTTGACAACTTCATGAGATACAGTATGTCCCAAATATTCCACTTCTTGAACCCCAAATACATGCTTCCAAGGATGTGCATCTAGTTGTTGTTCTTTCAATAGTTTTAAGACCATGTCAACATGTTGTACATGTTCTTCCCAAAATTTGTTGTAGATCAGTATATCATCAGAAAATACTAACACAAATTTATTGAATAAGGGTTTGAGAAGAGAATTCATCAAGCTTTGAAATGTTGAAGATGCATTAGTAAGGCCAAATGGCATCACCAAAAACTCATAATGACCTTCTTGTGTTCTAAAGGCTATTTTGGGGATGTCTTCTTGCCTCATTCTAATTTGATGATATATAGAACATAGATCCAACCTGGTAAAGAAAATTGTTCATTGCAATTCATCAATGACATGAATAGGAAACTTATATTTAACGGTCATTTTATTGTGTTGTTTATAATCTAGGCACATGTACCATGAACCTTCATTTTTTTGAACCATCACCACTAGTGAAGAGAAAGCACTTCAGTGAGGTTGAATGATGCCCATTGCCACCCTCTAACATTTCTTGAACCTTACATTCGATCTCATTCTTTTGTGCACATGTGTACTTGTAAGGCCTAATGTTAGGTGGTACACTTCTTCGTTGCAAATTAATAGAATGGTCATGATCTCATGTAGGTGGACACTACAAGGAGAACACCTTCTAGCAGAGGTTTTTAGTGTAAAAAAATTTGGTAAAATTAAAAAAAAAAACCTCCGCTACAACCTCCTCTATTGGTTACAAAGGTTTTAGTGGATGTTCTATATAAAAAAAAAAAATGGGTGAGCGAAAGTTGTAGTAGATGTTTTTTTCTTTTTTCTTTGTCAGTGTGTTTCTTGTCAAAACACATCGGTGCGGTATTGAAAAACCCGCATCAATATGTTAATATAAGAAAACACACTAGTACAATAATATAATAAAAAATGCCCCGATGTGTTTATAACTATTGCACACCAGTTTCGCCTTTTTCTTCGTATGCAGAGCATCGATGCTCTTATAATTAATACGCACAAGTTTCACGTTCTTCTCTTATGATGCATCATTGGACATTCGGATTTGTTTGCCTCGATGCGATTAAGTTATAGTTACCATCGGTGCACTTTAGGATTAATACATTTGAGTGCAGTTAAGTTATAGTTAGCCCTGATGCGATAATGTTATTCGGAGACCCGATGCGTTTAATATAGAATGCACCCCGACGATTATGTAATTAGTACGTACCGATATGTCGACAACATTATTTTTAGTATGCATTGGTGCGTAAGTAATAGTTATCTGAACGATGCATATAATAAACATAACGCATCGTTACGATAAAAAATTTAGTGCACCAGATAATATTTCAAACATGAGCACCAGACAATTTTGAAATGATAAATATTATTGTACGTTATATTATTTACGAAACGGTGCATTTTCTCAATAATACGTGCCAGGGCGTTATTATAATTAATATTGTCGGTGTGTATGACTCCTAGAAACACACCAATGTCTATATTATTTCTCTAGTGAGTTCCCTACTGACATGTCTTTGTTTTCCCCTTGTCTGTCCCTTGGAATTTTAAAAATCTCCCTGGAAAAAAAATATACAAAATTGTTATTTTTTTATAAAATAAGATCCCGATGTGTATACTAAGATAATTCGCACCGGGGCCTTAACAAAATTTGTACGCACCAACGCGTCATACATACATATGCACTAGTATCATATAACAATGTTATTGCGAAATTGAAAACGTTTTACAAATTTTTATATTCAGTCGGTGCTTTATGAATTAAGAAAATCACGACTTCCTAAGTACCATTTATTACGCATCATCGAACACTGGAGAAATTTAAGAAATGACTATTTTCATATAAAATAATAATTTTTCCATTTTAAACTCAACGATGCGCTTTGTAAGCAATGTGCCCCAGTGCGTGTTTTGATACAATGTGCATCGTCAACCGTGGAAATGATTTTTGATAATATTTCAAATTGAAATAAAGCGGTGTTGTTTACAAACAAATATGCTCTTGTGCGCTTATTGTGTACAGAGAGCATAGGTCACCGCAAAGACTTTTTTTAAAAACAAAAAATCAACAGTGACATGATGTTTCAAGATCCAATGCAGTGAATGGTTTCATTGCAACAGATAGGAAACGCCCATATATAAATCACCAAACCCTATAAAAAAATTGTGCTTAAAAAAATTCTTCTTGTGAAATATAGAAGGAGAAAACAAAAGAATAGTTAGGAAAGTAGGGCTTCTAATACTCAAGGTAACTATGAAACTTTTTTGTTGTTGTTTGGGATTGCACTGAAAATTGTTTGAATCAAATAGGAGAACGATCAAGATGATTAATAAAATGAAATCATATACTTGAAATTTCTCCTCTGGAGAATTCTATGTGATCTATAATACACCCCTCGAATTTATCTCTTCAAAAAAAAAATCCACCCACTAAAAAATATTTGCTGATAAATCTTTGTTGCACAAATATTCTCTCTAAAATTTGGCTAACAATAAAACAATGAATAGGGTTTTCCTTTATAAACACAAAAACTCAAATTCTTGCTCATTTTTTCATTGTATATTTCGGCGCATTGATGATAAACGAGTGCACTGTTTTTTTTTTTTTCTTTCTTTCTTTCTTTCTGAAGTTGTTTTCTTTGTAGCACATCAGTGCGGTATGCATAATGCACCAATTTATATTCATAATAAATTTCAAAGTATTGATAATAAGTGCGTGTTAATTTCTAACTTGGTTCATTTGGTGCAATAGATAGTTTGAAACACATCGGTGCGACGTGTAATTAATAATGCACAGGATGGTGTGTAAGCAATAACACATCGTAAGATAGCTACATTTGCATAATGCAAATGCAAACATCTATATTTAAAGTTTGCAAAGGAAATAATAAAGGTCAATCTTCGATGCTTATATCAATTCAACGCATCAGTGCGTTTTGTTTACACATACGCACCAATACTCTTTCAAATGATAAAGCACACCGATGGGGGAGAGGGAGGGGGGAGAGAGAGAGGGAAGGGGATACATAGTGAGGGGGAGAGAGGGGTTGATACAAGAGAAGGGGGGATATAGGGAGAGAATGAGAGGGAAGGAGGAAGTAAGTGAGAGAGGGGTTGAGCATCAAATTCACATTTTTTATGTTCGAGGAGGATATTTTCAGGGATCGAGTAACGTTTACAGATTTTGTAAAGCCAGATTGAGATTTCTTGTCTAGCTAGGCAGAAGAAAAACAATGATATTATAGAAAAAAACAATGATTTTTTAAGTGTGTTGTCAAGTTATAAAAATTATTTTTGAAGTTAGATTGTTCTATGCTACCCAAGATGACAATTTTTTGCTCAAATGCAGGAAAAAAAGAATTATAATATCAAATGGCTAATTCTTCAAATTCCTGCGTCGTCTCATTTTGTATCTTTGGAACTCCTTCAAGTTCTCTCATGCTGATTGCATTATGTATAGATTTGATTGATAATTCATTTATCTCATTGAATTTATGTTATGTATGCAAGTGCAATTTAATAATTGTTCATTGAATTTTGCGGGATCAAGATTCAGGATCGAGTTCAGATGCTCAAGACATTCGCATGGTCCCAAAATTTTGCAAGCTCTTCTTAGGAGAAATATACCGCAATCATATGTTTGATGAAAATGGACAACTTCTTTACCCTACCAATCCTAACATGTGATCTTCCAGCAACTAGCCCGAGTCAACAGTATTACACCGTGAATTTGATCTCTTTTATGTAGACAACCCCGTTGGGTGTAAGAAAAAGATGTTTGAGTAATTGTATTTTTGGATTTCCAATGGGACTAATTTAAATGTATTTCTTAATTCAACATTTTTTTTATGAAGGGGTTGGTTTCATGTCTATTATTGGGAAGAAAATGTCCATGCTTCTAATAAGTGTTTGGTATAATGTTTGAACATATTAAAAGCATTGTGTTACTAATATTATCATTGTAATGTTCAATATTTTTACAGTCATGATTCTAATGATTAGCGACCTATCTACCATCTACCGTTGCACCCCACTACGATGTCAAGTCGTGAGCTTGCTACTAAATGAAAAGAGCTTGGAGAGGAAGCATACTGAGAATGGTTGAAACAACCACCTATTCAATTCCCACTATATCCTGATTCACCAATTCAAAACCTTGACAATAACACTAGTTCTTCACATGTTGGGGATGAAGGCAATGGCATAGAGGTTAGTATGGATGATTTCTTGCGGGATATCGAGGCCATGGAGGGAATGTTGTTAGATGCATTCCAACAAAATGAACTAGGGGATGATGGGGATGTATTAGATACCTTATATGAAAATCTGAAATCTGCTTTCACCACCCCTCTATTTTGTCCAGTACAGGAGTCTGCAAGGTCTACCCAGCTAGGGACAACAATATTACTATACACTTTTGATGGTATGGTATGTCAGATGTGTGTTTCATGACACTTTTGAGGTAACTAACCATTAAGTCCCCTAAAATTTTAAGGAATATTCTCACACAATGAAGGGAGAAAAGGGTTGATTTTATTCATGCTTAATGACAATGTAAATTTCTATTGCCCACTAGTTGCAGGTTATTCAAAGATAAGGTACTTCTGAGTGATAATTTCTTGCCCGATAACTGCATAGAGGCAAAGCAAATGCTAAAAATGTTGTGTGTTGAGTACATATCATACCATGCATGTCCAAATGATTGTATTCTATTCAGAAACAAATATGTAGACAAAGACATATGTCCAAAATGTGGGCATGATAAGTACCATAAATAAATAAATAAATAAAACAAGGGTAAGGCACATGGTCCTCCTCATAAGATATCGATGCACATGCCTATAATTCCAAGGATTCAAAGTATCTTTCTTTGCAAATAGTTAGCCATGTTGCAGGGGTGGCATGCCTCACATAGAATTGAGTCGTGAGTTATGTGAATCCCAACAGATTCAATAGCCATGAAGCATATAGAGGATACATGGCTCGATAAATTCAAGGATGAAGTACAGAGCCTCCGATTGAGCATAGTTATGGATGGATTTAACCCGTATTCCCTCCAAAACACCAACTCTTATGTTTGGCTAGTGGTAGTGATCAATAACAATATCCCCCCATGGTTGTCCATGAAGAATGAACATCTTATGTTGGCTCTTATAGTCCTAGGTAGAAGACAAGTGAAGAGAATGTATGTCTACCTCCAACCATCGATTGACAAATTTAAGCAATTATGGGAATGGATACATGTATATGATGTATCAAGACCCATCCCAATGGAGAGGTCCTTTACGTTGTATGGCATATGTGTGTATACCATGCATGATTATCTAGGACTAGGAGTTTGCTTCGATAAGCATGTTCATCGATTTGTTTATATCTATAATTTTATTTAGCATACCTCATTTGGTGCAACTATATTTTTGACACTAACATGCTATGTATATGTTAACATCGCAAGTCTTGAAACAAAAGGGTATCGTGGATGTAAATGTTATGGACCTTCTATAAAGGCTAGGTGGTCCAATGACCTATGAAAGTTAGTGTATGACTATTCGAGAGTATTCCTCCTAGAATACTACCCTTATAGAAGAGTTGCATATGCTTTCATTGGTAAGCCAGAGAGAACCCAAAGACTTTAAATAATGACACTCACAGATTGGAATATGGCATATGACATAGAGAAGGAGAAGGAAATGGCATATTTCTTTGATTCAAATGGGGAACCTATGTTCGATGATATTGGATTTTTTGACACCTATGTTGAGAAAATGCCCATTGGGATAAAAAGGAAATCTGCATTTTAAGAGCTTCGATATTGGGAACACCTTAAGATTGGCCACTTACTAGATCCCATGCACATATTAAAAAATGTTCCATCTTCTTTATGGAGGCACATATCATGGAATACAAGTGACATAATGGTTGTCATGAGAGATCTTATTGCTTCGAATGCTAAAAAGAGACATTGGAAAAGAAACGAAACTAGAGGAGTGGCCAATCCCTCTTGGTCTCTTAAAGAAGGTGATCATATTTTGAAGAAATATGATCTTTTTATGGTGAAGGATGTTATATTGGGTGTTAAGGCACCTTCTTTATATAGGTCGACTCTACGATGTTGCTTCACTGTAGATGGGAATCTATCAAGGTTGAAATCACATGACCATATGAACCTTCTAAGGGCATGCATGTTGAATACATGATTATTCTAGTTCTATATTGACGTCGGTAAAAATATGCTATGCACTCACAGTTTTATGGAAATTAATGATGTGTGTGTGTGTCTATTTTGTGGTGTCATTATCCTTTTTTCGTGCCTGGTTGTGTGAAACATGACTCCCCCAAAATCTGTGACGTGGCATATCGAAATTATCTGCGTTTGTATGTTAGATCACATAAAGGGAGATTCATATGGCTAGCATTCCACGGCGATGCCGAGAGATAACTGAGATTGTTTGTATGTTTGAGAAGGAACTGCCCACGAGTTTTATGGACTTGCAAGTCCATCTTCTATTTCACCTACATGATGAGGTTGAATTATCTGTGGTGCTCTCATGTCGTTGGATGTTCTTCTTAGAGAGGTACATGAAAAAATTGAAGGGGTTTGTTCGACAAAGGGGAAAATCAGAGGGGTACATATTATACGAGTCATTCTATTGTGCCAATGAGTACATCAAGAAAATTGACGACACAGAAGGGGCAGTCGTTTAGGACGACCATCAAGATGAGGACAAAAGGGAAGGGTAGTTACTCTAAACGAACGAATAAAGGCGCTTGATAAAGAGTAAGTCAGTTATATTTTATCAATTTAGTACAGAGAAATTGTTTTCATTGAAGTTGATAATATATTTTTCATCCCATGCTATTTGTTTTGAATTCTTTTATACAACAACGAATTTAGAAATTTTGATGCCATTAATAAGACTGTTTTTTAAGTTGATAATATATATTTGATCTCATGTTATTCATTTTGAATTTTTGTATACATCAACGAATTTTCAAATCGATGTCATCAATAAATTTTTTCTTTACAACGTAGAGGCAACACGACCATGGGTCGCCTTGTATGAAGAGAAAAGAAGGAAATGAGATAGTGACAGGAAAACATTTAGACGGTTGAATGGTAGAAACATGCCTTATCTTGATAATTTAAAAGAAAATATGTCAAAAGTGTGTCCCGACAGTTGGGTGGCTGACTAAATACAAGAGAAATATGTGGTGTTCGATCATAAACCACGCGGAGAAGATCTGGATGCACTAAACATAGGGATTGGGTGCAACAACTTTGTAATAACCTCTTTGAGTACCACATTCTATTTATAATATTGCACATTTGAATTGTAACATGTATTATGTTTTTATTAATGCTTCGGTTATTAAACATATGACACCACCCTTTGTTTGCATTTTTATAGTTGCATTTATTCCCATCTATGTGGGCATATGGACATCATTTTTGCACTGAGTATGTTGATGAAGGCCACATCACACAAGATTGTGGATTGGAGATTGAGTTCGACCAATCTAGTCGTGCTAGACACCGTGATGAAAACCTGATAGAGGGGAAGTTAGGTTACATTGTAAAGATACAAGAGATCATGCAAGTGGACTTCTCATCGTTTCAATGTGTTATTTTTTTTTGCAAGTGGTGAGATACCTTTGATCGGAGAAATGTAAAGGAAGATCGTGATAGTGGGCTAATATGTATTAACTCTAAAAAAATGTGGGTTGAAAGTAAGGAGCCTTATGTTTTCCCAAAATATTGCAACCAGGTGTTTTTTTACCCATATGTGTTGGATGAAGATTGGTGGTTTTTACTGAGACATTATCCAAGATCTAAACATATTTTTGAGAATAACAATGTTATAATGTCAAGCGATTAAGATAATCAGGGTGATGACAATGAAGATTGATTTTATGTAAATGATTTGTTTGGACATTTATATCGTGGATGTGTCATTTTATTATGGGTATCTATAATGGACAATTATGGTTTTTTCCCCTTCATTTTATAATTATATTGGATATGAAAAGTTAACAACCATTTACAACCACCATATTGAAAATACATTAAATATACGTACAAACATAAGATTTGGTTTTGATATATTTTCATTGTCATATTTATTGTTTATTATAGCAAATTTATGTTGTATTGTATTAAAATGTTAACCTTTGAATTACTAAGCATTATTTGAAATATCACAAAATTGGTAGTGTACAATAATAAATATTTATTTTAAATTATATTTTATCTAACGAAAAAATGAATATATTAAAAAATATTCAAACCTAAAAATTTTTATTGTTTGAGAAAATCAAAACTCAAATAAATATATACTTGCTTTGATGGAACTTCTAAGGACAATTCTAACAAAATAACTTCATGCAACATCTACATTACTTGTGGTGTACATGACATTACCAATTTTGATGACATTCCCCGCCTTAACTAGTGCAACTATCACGACCTTCACATATTCCACTCTATCTTTTAGTTTTATAATCATATAAACTTATAGTAATAATTATTTTCGGTTTTTTTTTTNTTCGAACGGGAAAGACAATGGCGGACACTGCGGATCTAGGGTTTTGAGTTTGCGTCTCGTCTGAGAGGCCATGGTGGCGCCAGGGGGTGGGGGCTCGGCCCCTCCTCCGCCGAATCGGTGCAAAGAGGCCTTTGCAAGGCTGGTTACGAGCTGCGGGAAGAAATCGATGGCCCCTGTCATTCCGAAATTCATCAAAAAGCTCGAGGATATCCCCGAAATAGCCCTCCCGGATGAGAAACCAATGCAGATCGCCCTGGCATTAGCTCAGCGGGGTCTCGTGGGTCAGTTCATGGGCCTATGGCCATCCTCTAAAACCACAG
>ML776687.1:395312-427771 GCA_009831015.1 Picea engelmannii | reverse complement strand
GCATGTAATAGATTAGGAATTTCTAGTTACTGAAAGTCCAGATCGATAGTATTAGATCTGTTTTGAAGATGTAAGGGTTGCAGCCCTCTCTGCTTATTATCAATAAAATGCCTCATATCCGATTTTGTTAAAAAAAAAATAATTATTTTCGCATTCTCCTTGAAATAAGTGTCAATATAGGAAGAACATGGAAATTCTAAAAGAGTCTTTTTCTAGAGCTTAGTCAGAATTAAGGAAAATTTTAATGATCGATACTTATCTAAAAGTATAGAATCTTTTGTCAAATTTACCAATTCTTAAAATACTAATTATAAAATGTTGGGTGATATTATTTTTTTAATAAAAGATTCATAAAGTCTGTATTAGAGTAAAACATTGTGAAACCATTTCATCGAAAGTATAGATCAAATTAAATATATTATTATTCTCTATATTTATTACTTTAAATTTAATTGAATAAATTTCATATATTATAATAGTTGGATAATATAAATTAATAAAATCTTTGGAAAAATTAAATATTAATAAATTACAATCATTGTTATTTTAGTAAACAATTATATTATAAGTGTGTCTTGTAATCTTTGAATAACAAAAACTAAAAAAATAACATTATTATTACATCATCAACATTATTATTAGTGAAGAATTATGTTATAATGTTATTATTATAATATACGAAAAAAACATAAATATTCAAATCACAATCATTTCGGTCATTATATTTAAGTATTTTTGTTTCTAAACATGTTTAATCAACATATTGTATCTTGTTGGACAACAAACAATTCACCTTCAACAAGAGTTAAGCATTATATGGCATTAATGGTTATAACTTTTTGGAATCAAAATCTAAATTAAACACTTTCATAAAAGTAAAGTTAAACATTATATGGCAACAAGAAATTTAAATGAGTGATACATATCAAATTTCAATTAAAAACAAAGAAATAATTAACAATGTTCGTCATTAGCATACTCATATTACATTTTATAAATCAAACAACAACAACAACCACAACATTATATGAAAAACATAATATACATGAGCGATATACTTATGAATATATTTCTCAAACATACATCTCAAAAAAATTGCAATAAACATGTCATATATAGATCTCCAGTCAAATACAAAACAATCAATATAAATGCCAATCAGTACCACTACAGCTAGGTCCACCACCAAATCCAGGTGCATCGATGTCTCTGCTACCAGAGGTAGATCCTCTATCGAGAACAACTATCTCATAAAACAAATGTCGGCATAAGTGAAATATCAAGCGTCTCTATATCAATATCATGAATATGTGCATCAACAATACCTGATGTGATCATAGTGTCCAAAGAATCAAAAGCTTGTGACACATGTGGAGGAAGAGGAGGATCGGTGGGTGATGACACATGTGGACTAGGAGAAAGACAGTGATTAGTGGATTGTGACACAAGCAGAGGAAGAGGGGGAGGAGGAGGATCAGACACAGATACAGGTTTAGACACATGTGGAGGGGAAATAGGAGGAGGAGGAGGATCATACATGGATGGATGATCGATAGGTACTGCATGCAGTCGACTCATGTGGAGGAGAATTAGGAGGGGGAGGAGGACCATGTGGTGGAGTAGTGGATGTGGATGGCTATGTTGATGAGCTAGATGTAGTGTGATCATGAGCACCAACCCTCAACGTATCGATGAGGTTGACCGCAACAACAACATGACGCATCAACATCGTCATGTCACGAGGCAAATGCCTCCATGTAGTAGACATCACCTCTACCTATAATATGTCTCTAGGGGGTACAAGTACCACTCTATGACTAATCATGACATGGCATAGCTCATCCACCACCTCTAGCCAGACTCTCGTATTCGACCTACATGGCATTTGGGGTCTATGCACTACTAGAGATTGCTCCTCTACCTCCTCCATCACCTCATCCTCGTGTTGGGGAAGCACATCTCTAGCATATGTGCCAATATCCGCAAAACAATAGATAATAATTATAAGATAATTGAAACAAAATGTTAGAATAAATTACAAGTGCATTAAATAAGACATAAATATATGCAAATAGATTGATCAAAACATAGCAATAATATTACATCTCTCATATGTTGTCTCCTCTACTATAAATCATATGTTTGGATATCCTCTCCAATCTATCCTAGCATACGCGTACTTTACAATATCGATGACATTATCATCCTCGCCAGACAATAAATCAATTACCACCCTTCCCACTGGAGTAATGATATACTCACACCGGCCCCACTTGGGCATTAACTACCCCCACATGTGCATACGCGCATCAAACATAGGCCTAGCAGGAAAGCGAGGTACACGTTGGCTGAGTGGCATGAACCCTCTAAAAAATAATGTATACAAATTAGACGTGAATGGGAAGAATCTTGTCCTAGACAAAACAAAGTAATAGTGATCTAATGCATGACAAAATTGTCTCAAAAACACATTCGCTCACCTAATCAATTGGGGCTCCCACAAAAAACTATCTACATATTACAACATAGGTAAACTAATGCACTGACCATCAGATGATCCAGATTATTTTGGGAACGAAATGAAGTCAGAGATACAATAATGAAATACATAGAAATGTTTCCAGAAACACAGAGATACAATAATACACAATTTCTACTAATGAGAGAAATGTACAGAAACTGTAAAAATACAGTGAATGAACTCAATAGAATGGTGGCAACTTATGTATGAGAAAAGATGTGATGGCTACACTCATTCGTAAGAAGATGATATTTAAAATGAGGCTTGGAAGGCCTTTTTAACAAAAATAAAATCCAAAACCCTAACCCCAGAGGATGAAACGCCAAAAGGTTTGCGGGCCCCGATGGGGTAGTTGATACGTTAACTTCTCGAGGGCGTAACTTTTGCACACGATCTTCGTTTGGGGTGTACGATAGCTCATTAGAAAGGTCTAGCCGAGGAAAACACATTTCATTTGGCCTAGCATCTATTTTAAAATAAATTCTAGGCGATGTCGAGCAAAAAAAAAAAGTCGTTTAGGGCCTCAAAAGGACCCCGAAAGTTTAGGACCCAAAAAACAGTAGAAAAACTGGAAGGGTGGAAACCCATGTTTTGAGTCAATGGAATAGGTGGGTGGCCACTGATATCCGTCTGGATCATTCCTCTCCCCTTATGAAGCAATGGTCCCCACTGTGTCAAGTTCCCGTTAGAGATGGGGAAGTTTTTGTTGAATCTGAACCTTGGTGAGTTGCTTTCCTTGCTCAGAAGTTATCTTGCTTAGCTTCTTGAAGGCTGTTATGAACCTGTTGCTGGAGGGGTTGGATCCGTTCAACCGATCTAACTGCATGATTTGCTCGAGTGTGGGAGGAATTTTTCGGTTAAGATGAAACATGAAGAGTATGAAGGGCTCTATTATAAATTTATAACTTGAGCCAAAAGAGAAGAGACTCGTTGGAACTAAGAACATTTTCGACGTTGATATGAAGGATCACTGACAAGATCACCAACTGCTTCTCATGTTGAACAAACCCATCTAGGAAGCGATGGTGCTGGTTTAGGTTCAATGGAATCATCTGGAGGAAGGTGAGCATGCGGAGGTGGATTTTCATCCTCACTGTCATCATCTGAAGAAGAAACCAGAATAGGAACAAAAGAAGGCACAAACGCCGAAGATGGATCACAGGCCGAAGAAGGCACAATCACCAAATTAGGCTCGCATGCCAAGATATTTTCATCAAATTTAACATATATTCTAATAATAATTTCATTTCAATGTGGTTGAAGAAGTCTGTAACCTTTGACATCTTTAGAATAACCAACAAATATACACTTCTCACTTTTAGGCTGCAATGCTTCCCTTTTATCATCAAGAATGTGAGCCCATGCTATACAGCCAAATACACGAAAGTGACTTACATTTGGTTTAAGTTTAGTCCATGTTTATACTGGTGTCATATTTTTAAGAGCCTTTGTGGGAGTGTGATTTACTATGTAATTTGCATAGTTGATGGCTTTTGCCCAATACTTTAGACTTGATCCCTTAGATTGGATCATATAATTAGCCACTTCTTTTAATATGCGATTCTTTCTCTCAGCAACACCATTTTGTTGTGGTGTATATGGAACAATGTGTTGCATTTGGATTCCCTGTGTAGTGCAGTAACTTGTAAAATTATTGTTCAAATATTTGCCTCCATTATCTGTCCTTAACCTTTGAATTTGATGTCTAGATTGCTTTTATACAAGCGCCTTGTAGGTCAAAAACTTGGCAAAAACTTTGCTCTTAAGTTTTAAGAAGTAAACCCAAGTACGTCCGGAAAATTCATCAATGAAAGTTAAGAAATACTTGCACCCAAAAAAAGAAGGAGAAGAAAATAGACCACACAAGTCACTGTGAACAAGCTGCAAAGGGCTCGAGGCATGCGAAGAGGCACGTTTGTGAAAAATATCCCGATGATGTTTGTCGAGAACACAACCAACATAAACACCATCTTTGCATGAAACAAGAGGAATACCAATCACCATCTCTTGATTACATAGTTGTTGCAATGAATGATAGTTTAGATGAACAAACAGCTCATGCTAAAGTTTGTTTAAGTCATCACTATGAGCAACAAAAAATGATGGAAAAGATGATGACCCAAAGTTGTCAAACTTGTACAACCTAGTAATATCATCAACAATTCCAGTTGCAAGAACATGCTTAGGAACTTTTAGATCCTCGATTACAACTTGGTGAGGTGAAAACTCTACGGTTTTACCTTCATGTGAGTGAGTGATTTGGTATACTGATAGAAGGTTACAAGAAAGATTTGGAACACGTAATACATCATTGAAATGACCATTATATACTTGAATTGTTCGAGATCCTACAACACTAAGAGATCTATCATCACCAAAAAATATTTTCTTGGTGTTACATTCATTTAAAGCAAAAAATATGGCTTTATCCTTAGCCATATGATAAGATTCTCTATAATTAATAAGCCACTCATCAAAAGAAGAAGTAGAAGTTGCATTGAATGAGAAACCAGAAGCAGAAAGTGCATGTCCATGAGAAGAAGAAGAAGTAGTAGAATCAATATTGATGTTGTGCTTCTTCATCGCTGCTTCTAAAGCTGTCATCTTCTTGAAAAATTGGACTCATCATGACCATTTTTATCACACAAGTTGCAATGTCTATCGGTCTTCTTATTTTTAGATTTTGCTCCTTTGTCACCATTAGGAGATGAAGCTGTCTGAGTGGGTTTAGGACCCTTGTTTTGCTTGTTGTTGTGGTGGGGATATTTCTTCTTGGGATTCTTGGGTTTATCTTTCTGCTGGGCGACTAAGGCTTTGTTGGAGGTACCTGGAATGTTGATCACTCCAAGTTGTACAAGCTTATCTTTCTCTCTAATCAAAGCATCACAAAAGGACTCAAGAGTGAGTTTTTGATAAGCATTCCCTAGAGCCTCTCTCATGGCATAAAAGGTAGATAAAAACACATAATATGCACTACCTAGCTTAGAAAGAATAATATAGATGCAATGCTCTTCCTCCAGCTTTATCTGACATTCTTCACATAAAATTCTGAGTTTTAAAAACTTAGATAGATAGTCTTCAATGCAAGAAAAATCATTTGGACCTAAATTCAGTATTTGATTTTCTAATTGATGTGCTTGAATAACATTGTGTTTACCAAATACAGATTCAATCTTTTCCCAAGATTCATCGGGCTCATCAATTTCTTGAAGGTGGAACCTTAAGTCAGGAGAGATGGACATTCTGATCAGTCCACGTGCTTCGTCACTCCTATTAGCCCATTTGACTTTCTTATCAACATCAATGGGTTCTTTTTCCTTTTCCAAGGTAATATGGTACATTCCTTTACTTCTTAATAAATCCTCCATATGAAATTTGCATTGGAAGTAGAAATATCTTGAAAAATTAGGCGGTTTTAAAGAAAACGACACTGAAAACGGACTTTGGATGTGAAAGTTGCGCCCTTCTAAAAAATGCATAAATGATAACGAAAGAACCACATGGTGGTGATACCCCTCCAAATAACCTCACTTTTACAAATAAGTTGCTTTATGAAGTGACCCACTTTTATAAAAAGAAGTGGGGAACACTTTTACAATGAAGTTACTTTATAAAATAAAGTTGCATGAAAAATAAACAACTCTAAAATAAAATATTAAAACTACTTACAGTGATTCACTTTTATACTTGAAGTGAAATACACTTTACAATGGAACATGGACTTTTTAAAAAAAAGTAACAAAAATAAACACTTGAACTCAAACTCTCTTACTTAATAAGGCGGTTTTTAACCAAGTGAGCTAGCAAAACATATTGTATTGTTTAACAGGAGGATTGGGAGTGTTGTTGGTGTTGTTCTTGTTGAAGATGACCTTGGAGAGCATGCTCATAAAAAATCTCTTGTTGTTGTTGAATATAGCCTTGGAGAGCGTGCTCATAAAAAAATCTTGTTGTTGTTGAAGATGACCTTGGAGAGCGTGCTCATAAAAAAATCTTGTTGTTGTTGAAGACAACCTTGGAGAGCATGCTCATAAAAAAATCTTCTTGTTGTTGAAGACGACCTTGGAGAGCATGCTCATAAAAAAATCTTATTGTTGTTGAAGACGACCTTGGAGAGCTTGCTCATAAAAAAACTCTTTTCACACAAGAAAAAAATTTCACTTCTCGAGGACAAGGGTTAGATCTTGGTTAGCTTACCCGGAAAATGCATATTTTCCTATCTGTTTCTGATTTGTCGAGATTGCGCAAGGCACAGAGCAAAGAGCATACGTAGATCTAAAATAGTAGCAACCCGAAAACAAACAATATAAAATCGAAATAAAGCCAAAATAATACTCTACAAAAATTTAAGAAGGGTGTATTTAGGATTTCTACCTCCGGATCTGATTGAAATGGTCTTATCTTGGGCAATCATAAACCTTTTCGAGTGAAAAAAAGTGTTCCTAACTGAAACGAGCAATCCATACGCAATGGAACAATTCTCTCAGCCTAGGAATGCACAAAAATGGCAGAAACCAGAGATGAGGCAACTCAGCTTCACGATCTCGATCTACAATGAGATCGGGTCTTCAAACAAGCTCTGATACCATGTTCGACAACACATGTATTACAACAATAGATGAACACCTTCAGTAACCACTCACACAACCATATCAAAGATCAACACACTGATGTTTTGAGGTTGTAAAACCCCTACGGGCAAACATCCACGACCCCAACCAACACGACCTGTTGGAGCAGTTTATTAATGCAAAAGAAAAATATTACAAATAGATTTTACAAGAGAGTTTCTCACAATCGATCATCAGAAAATGACCCTCCATGCTCTTTAAATATAGATCATGGACCAATCGGGTGTTAAGCCACAGATCAATGTAGCCGTTAAGATCGAGGAGAATATGAACCGTCATATCACTCTATGTCGGGAACTTATCATGACCGTCAGATTTCCTAACTACAAATGTATACTAATGCATACTAAAGAAACACACTAAGAAACACACTTTTACTTAACGACGCATTAGATCAAGTAGATGTTATCTAACTCCCAAGTGTCCAAATATCCTAACATGTTTTTCTTCATTTTTGGAGTTTGTCGTGGCAATTTGAATGCTTGTTGTTGAAGGTTGTAATGCTGGTTTTTGAAAAAAATGTCTTCATGTAGCTACCTACAATATTTTCTGTAGAAATCTATATGTAATGTAAGTTTTCCCGTAGAAACTTGCAGGTGACTATTTTGAATCTTGAATTATGCTAATATGCTAATGAAGGATGGAAAATAATGGGTATGGAGGAATTGTGGATGGATAAGGTGTTTGCCAATGATGATAGGGATGACATATAAAGTGCAACAAATGATGGATGGAATGGAATGGTAGGTTAAATGATATGATTTGGAAATGGGTATACATATATATTTATTTGCATATATAACATAGAGGGAGATAGGTATATATGGATTGAATATGATGGCATCGGTGGTAATGAGTAAGAAATATGTGGCTACCATTAAACTTTAACCATTTATGAGGGTTGTTGACTTACTATGCGGACTTGTTATAGATCTGTAGCTTTTCCTTCAACATTGTAGGTTTGAGAATATTCTTGAGATGTTGCTTTTGGGCCAACAATGCTGCTAGGATGAATCTTGTGTGTACTTTTTGAACAAATCTTAAAAAGGAATTTTGTATACTTGAATTTGTTGCATACCTTGTGGTATCTCTTGACTTGCTTGTTTTCTTTTCTTATGTTGATCTTGGTCATTTTGTGTAAGTACTTGAATTCCCTTGCTAATATCCCTCGTGGTTATGGATACTTGCAAAAGTGTTATATTTTTTCTCTCTCTCTTTTTTTTTTTTTCTCTCTCAAGATAATGGTGCCATATCTGGTTTTCACCATTGCCTTTTTTTTTAACCATGGGTAAATTGATAACACGTCGGGATTACCTGGGCTTGGCCCAGGTTCAAATCCGACGGCTGCCACTATAAACCCAAGAGCATATCCAACAACCCGCAAGCCATATATACCAATAACTTGTGACTCAGTAGGGGCCAAGACATCTCAACCTTCACTCGGAGTGGAAAGTCTATCCCATGGGTCACCCACCCTTTGAGCCTTATCACAACGTGCCAATGTCTTGATGGGGTTTGATCCTTGGTGGGATGGGTGTAAATCACTGTCCCCCACCAATAGGCCCCCAAGTCCTTGACACCATTGCCTTGCTTCATCACTCCTATAAATGTTTTGATGATAAGGTACATTTTTATTTTTCAAATCTAAGTCTACCTCCATGTAGGTTTTCAACCAAATATTCGTATGAGATGCCTCATGGATGTTTTCACCTAGGTATTTATTGATTTTTTTCTTTTTTTTCTCTTTTTTCTTCCTTTCTTATTTTTCAATAGTTCTGGTTCAATTGGATGGGTTGAGAGTAGTGACGCTCTCAACTACATCCAAAGTTTCTTTTACATTAGCTGTGAACTCTTCCCCGGGAATAGGTATTTTGATAATTTCTAGCCCGGAGGCATTTACTATAAGGGGGATTCTCTCCTCATCTATAGTTCTTATCCTTACCGATCCATTGTCATAGCATTTGTCAATTTTGTAGGGGCCCAACCATCTTGTTCTTAATTTTCCTTTGAAATATTTGAACCTTGAGTCATATAGGAGTGCTCTATCCCCTTCCTTGAAATTTTTATTCTTTATGATCCTATCATGTCATTTCTTTCTTTATTGCTGAACTACCTTAATATGGAACAATGAATAATACCTGTATTCATCCAAGGCATTCAAGTGTTGCAATCTCTCCTTTTGGTCTGATAAACTGTCTAAATTGAGGCTGGAGGAATTCCTTAATGTATTAATTTCAAATTCAATTGGAATACGTGTTTTCTTTCCATAGACTAGTTCATAGGGTGTGAACCCCGTGGTGGTGTTCCAAGTGGTATTGTATGTCCATACCACCTCAATTAGCTTCCCTTCCCAATCATTCTTATACATGTTGGCTATCTTTGTGAGGATGTTTTCTATTTCCATGTTTGTTACTTCTACTTTCCCATTTGCCTGAGGATAATATGGGGCAAATTTATTGTGTTGTATGTTATGATGCTTTATGATGTACTCTATGATATTGGGTGTGAATTGAGGTCCCTGGTCTATATTATTTTTCTTGGAATTTGAAATATTAAGAAGATATTTTTTTGCAAAAAATGAGCTACCTTATCCTCTGTTGCAATTTTTATTTTTATTTTTTTTGTGACTGGCGGAATCAACAACTAGTCGGGCACATACTCGCATGACATGTGGTCGTGTTATCCGAATGGTACCACTATAACCTCCAGGTGTTCCCACGTTGCCCCATACGTGACAAACAAGGTAAGCCAAGTTTTTGAACTGATGACTTCACACAACAGAGTGCCTTAACAACACACTACATCATCGGCTGCCCTACACCCCGGGGGTGCAGTTTTCATTTCTTTTAATTCAACCCATTTTGTCAAATAATCTGTGTGCACTAGGATGTGCCTCTTTGGTATAAGGGGGGATTAATAGGCCGAACAAATTCAAGTCCCCATTTGTTAAAGGGTTCCAATGAGACTTGAGGATGTAAAGGTATCTCATATCTTTTTGTAGGCTCGCCCATTCTTTGGCATTCATCACAATAAGATATATAGTGGTGAGCATCTCTGTGGAGGGTAGGCCAATAGTATCCATCTAGCAAAATATTGTAAGTTTTCCTCTTTGTTGCATAGTGCCCCCCATAGGGATCATCATGACACACATGAAGACTGTGATGAACCTCATCTTCTCTCACATATCTCCTCAAAGTTTGAATAAATATCCATGGATCCATGTATAGGAAACACTTGTCATGATGATTTTTCATCTTTCCCTATAGGAGAAGTCTTAAGGGAACTTTCCCATTGTTACATAATTGGATTTATTAGCAAACCATGGAGTATATATTGAAATTGAAAATAGGTGTTCATCTGGAAAATTGCCATCCACCACTTCATCTTCTGCATTGTTAGTTAGACTTGACAAAAAAACTGCAACAACATTTTGTTTGCAAGGTTTATCAGGTATTGTGAGATCAAACTGTTGCAATAATAAAAGCCATTTGATTAATCTACCATTTATATCGAGTTTATTCATTAAATACTTAATGACAACATGGTATATGTGCACAAATATTGGATAGCCAGTGACATAGTGCCTAAATTTATTTAAGGCATACACTATTGCAAGAAATTATTTCTTTGTAATCATATAATTGAGCTCTACACCAGATGGATTCTTGGTGATAAAATGAATGGAATTTGAAATTTTATCTTCTTGCTATCCCAAAACTGCCCCTATTGCTTTGTTTGAAGCATCGATATGGATGTGGAAGGGGATATCCCATTCATGATCTTGAAGAAAAGGGTTGTAATGAGTTTTTATTTAATGAATTCACATGCTTTTCTGAATTCTGGTGTCCATAAAATTTTTATGTCCTTAGACAACAAGGTGAACTATGGAGAATCTAGTTTGCTAAAGTATTTGATGAACCTCATGTAATAACCTGCATGTCCAAAGAAACTTCTCACATATTTTTGTTTTTGTGCGGTATGTAGGTGTTTAATGATGTTTACCTTGCTTTAGTCTACTTCAATTCCTCTGGAGGATAAATAATGACCTAGAAAACCCCCCTCATTCATAAGAATAATGCATTTTTCATGGCTAAGAGGGAGGTTCATTTATTCACACCTTTGAAGCACTTTTTGAAGATTGGTTAAGGCTTCCTAAAATGAATTTCCATAGGGTGTGAATCCATCCATGTGTATTTCCATAGTGTCATGGATGAGGTCTTAAAATATACTTAACACAACTCTTTGTAAAGTTGCAAGAGCATTGCATACACCTTGTAGGAAAATGCACCCTAGGGGAAAGTGAAGGTGGTCTTATCTTGATCCTCAGGGCTATTTTGTATTTGGTTGTACTCACTGAATCCATCTAAAAATGATAAGTACTTCTTTCATGTTAGGACATCTAGAATCTGGTCAATACAAGTTAGGGGAAAATGGTCCTTTCTTGTTGCTTTGTTAATTTCCTTGTAGTCCACAAATACTCTCCATTTTCCATTCTTTTTGGGAATAATGACCAAGGGTGAAATCCACTCACTATTATAAATTTTGTAGATGAATCCAATATCCAAGAGTTTTTGTAATTCTTGTAAGAAAACATAGATCACTTCCACACTAATCCTAGCAGAAGATAATAAGAATTTAATCAAGAACACAAATGAAACAAACAATCACATAGTACACCAAGATTTTACCATGGACACCCTTAACCGGGAAAACCAACATTCCTTTGAGCATTCTGCCCACTTGTTGTCTAATTCAATCAGAATAAAAGGTTACATGTCTAACCTTGGTCCAAACCTAAGACACAATCGACATCATACCCTCTTGCACAGGCAAGAACAACCCTGTAGACAAATCGTCTTACATATACATGGCCAATAACCTATGATTTACCATGCATTAACATTACAACATTAGAATTCCCGCATTAGCCTTTATGGCCTTACAACATGCCTCTTTATAGGCTTTACAACAAGAAAACCCCTAAATATTGGTGCCCAAAAATGGTTACAAATCCGTGCATATCATTGGCTACAAATCCTGCAAATCCCAAGATTCTATTACAGTTGACTCCGAGTTGGGTTTACCAGTCAACTACCAATCGACCTCCATTCGGTCTCTAGTCGGTCGTCTTACGCCCACACTTCAACCTCTTGTCAATTGACTTGTCATCGATATCTTTGACTTCTACATTACTCGATCTACTCCCTCGACCTTCGACCATTAGTCGATTCACCTCGACTAGACTTTTACTACAATTAATATAACAACCCAACATTATCCCACTTGTTGTCTTCTTTTCTGAAATAAGAGATTCCTTAACTTTCGTTCATAGACCTAGGGCAACAATGCCCATTGCCTCTTTGCACCAATAGAACTTCACAACACTCATAGACTTGGTCAATGAGTCTGTTATGTTTTCCAATGTGTCTACTTTCTCCAGTAGCACCTCGTTACTTTCCACCACGTCTCTTATGAAATGGTATTGTACATCAATGTGCTTAGTATTTGAATGATAAGCAAGGTTCTTTGCCATAAATATTTTGCTTTGACTGTCACAACTTACCTTCATAGCTCTCTACTCAAACCTGATTCCTGAACATAAACTTTGAAGCCGTATCGCTTCCTTGGTTCCATGCATGGCCGCCATGTATTCAACTTCTATTGTTGACAAGCCTACAACCGCTTGTCGCTTAATCATCTAGCTTATTGCTCCATCGAACATTTTGAAGACATATCCACTAGTCGACCTCCATCAATCCAGATCTCAGCCCAGTCGGCGTTGACAAAGCCATGTACATTTACTTTATCACTGTCACCTCCAGGTTTTCCTTGGTAGAATATAGCATAATCCTTTGTGCCACACAAATACTTGAATACTCTCTTGACAATTGTCCAATGCACCTTTCTAGGTGTCGACATGTACCTACTCAATGTTCCCATTGCATGGGAAATTTCTAGTTGAGTGCAAACCATCGCATACATTAGACTACCAACCACACTTGCATAGGGAACGTGTGCCATACCCTCTATCTCTTCCTGTGTCTTTGGAAATTGTTCAACAATAAGTCTTGATCCCACTGAAATTGACACCTTCACTGGTTTGCAATCCTGCATGTTGAATCGTTTCATAACTATTTCAATATAATTTGTCTAATTCAACCAGAGATTTCTAGCGGCTCGATCTCTCTTAATCTCCATTCCCATAATGTAGTTAGCTACACCGAGATCCTTCATGTCCAACTTGGAGGATAATTTATTCTTCACATCCTTTATTGCATCCATGTTGTTCCCAATCAGGAGCATGTCATCAACATACAAAGCTACATATATGAAATTCCCACCTTCTTCCTTCGAATATATGCAGTGATCAACTTTGCTTCTCAAAAATCCTAAACTAAGGATGTATGTGTCAAAATTTTGGTACCAAATCCTTGGCGATTGATTTAGACCATAAAGGGATCTTTTGAGTTTTCACACCAACTCTTGCTTTCCCTTTACTACAAATCCTTCAGGTTGTTTCATGTATATTTCTTCTTCCAGGTCCCCATGTAGGAACAATGTCTTCACATCCATCTTCTCTATCTCCAGATCGAATGTTTCCATTAGAGAAATTAGTACTCTAATGGAAGTTAGATTTGCAATAGGGGAAAAAATCTCATCGAAGTCGACTTGGGAATAACCTTTCGCTACCAGTCGATCTTTGAACTTCTCGACTTGTCCTGCAACATTCATTTTCTTCTTGAACATCCACATGCTACCAACGAGCTTCCTTCCACTAGGCAACTTGACTAGATCCCATGTCTCATTCTTGTACAAGGATTCCATCTCTTCGACCATGGCCTCCTTCTAGAGTTTACCCTCTGCTGAGTCGACTACCTCACTAACCGACTTGGGCTTATTGTCAATAGCAGTTAGCACGAATGCAGAACAAAAGTTGGGCGGACTATACATCTCAACTAGTTTCTTTACTCTTTTTGACCTCCTTACCACAAGTTTCAGTTGTTCCACCTCTTCCTTAGATTCAGTCGACTGATTTGAATCATCTTCTTTGTTCCCGAGTTCAAACCACACTGTATTAGGATTATTCTTGGTCTGAAAAACTTTCTCAAGCTCAAATTTACCTCCAACTTCTCTGAAGACCACATCTCCACTATACATTGTTCTCCTTGATGCAGAATCCTAGATCTTATATCCTTTCATATCTTCTTTATATTTGATGAAAATGCATTTGACTACCTTCTTGTCCAGCTTGCTCATCTTTTCCTTGGGAGCATGCACAAATGCATCACAACCAAATACTTTGAGAGGTGGCACCAAAGGCCTCTTACCAGACCATACCTCATTCAGAGTCGCGTCGACTAGCGTCGATGATGGAGACATATTTACTAGATATCTTGCAGTCTCGATTGCCTCCACCCACAATTCTTGTTTGAGCCCAACACCACTGAGCATGCTCCTTGCCTTATCCATCAACGTTTTGTTCATTCTCTTGGAAACTCCATTTTGTTGTGGGGTATATGGTGTGGTATTTTGGCGTGCTATGCCATACTGCTTATAGAACTGATCAAATTCCTTTCCACATAATTCACCACCATTGTCAATCCTCAACACTTTAATCCTCTTCTTTGTATGGTTTTCCTCAAGAGCTTTAAACTCCTTAAATCTCTTTAAAATATTTTGTTTCTTCCTCAAGAAATATATCCATGTCTTCCTGGAAAAATCATTTATGAAGGAGACATAATATAGGGACCCACCAAGTGAAGGCACTGTAACCGGACCAAACACATTACTTTGCACCAATTCTAGAATCCTATTTGCCCTTGTCGCTCCAAATTGGAACCTCACCTGAATTTGTTTTCCATATATGAAATGTTCACAAAAGTCAACTTCTAAACCACATTCAGGAAAACCTTTGACCATACCTTTGCTTTGCATAGATCGAATTCCCTTTTCTCCATGTGTCCCATCCTCTCGTGCCATAACCTGGTCGGGTTGATTTCATCATGTCTTGTCGAGTCAGTTTGAACTGACTTGGCTCGAGTCGCGTTGAGTTGTGTTGAAATCAAGTCAATTTGAGCCGCAGTCGAGTCGATTTCAACAGCAAGGATGTTGTTGCATCCAGTCGAGTTGACATTCCCTAACATATTGTACAAGGTACCAATCCGAACTCCTCTCATTAGGACCATCGCACCTCTAACCATCTTGCACAAATCCTTCTGAAAAAAAGTATGCACACTTGCATCACTCATCTTACTGACAGATATGGGGTTTCTTTCCAAACTTGGAATGTGTAGAACACGTGGAAGGGTTCTTTTCCTCCCATCCTGTAGTATCAGTTGGACTCTCCCCCGTCCGACAATTTTGGTTGTCAAGTCGTCCTCCAAGAACACATTACCCCCATCATATTGTTCATATTCATAGAACCATTCTTTATGTTGTGTCATATGATAAGATGCTCTCGAGTCAACCAACTAAACATATTGATCCGACTGTGCACTGGTCGATGCCAGGTACACATCACCTCCCTTCTCCAAGTTCGTCTTTCTCTTAGTCTACTGCTTCTCGTCAGATTCAACATTGAGCTCTATTGCCTTTGACTTACGGTCCTTTTTATAATGCTCAACTTTACCGCATTTCCAACACCTTCACGTCGATTGAGCCGGGGATTTAGATCTACCCTTCGACTTGAACTTTCTACCAGAGAATCTGCATTTATCTCTATCTATCGGTTGACCGCTCACTACCTGAGCATCTTTGGTCAATCCTTCCATGTTTTTTCTTCTCATTTCTTTTGACAACATAGAAGGAACCACGACCTCTAGTGCTAGTGTGGTTGTATTACTCCAAATAGCTACGACTAAGCTATCCCAGGAGTGTGGAAAATAACATAATAAGCTGATACAATTCTCCTCATCAATGATCTTTATATCCACAATCGAGAACTAGCATAACACGGTGTTAAATGCATTTAAATGCTCAGTCACCAAAATGCCATCACTCATCCTCGAAAGATACAGTTTCTTTCTGAGAAACAAATTATTTACCAAACATTTTGACTAGTATAAGCTTCCCAATTTGTCCCACAATTTCTTGGTCGAATCTTCGCTCGAGACATTTAGCAGCATCGAATCTGCAAGAAAAATCAGTATCGTAGTTCTTGATTTTCTTTCGAGTTTATCCCATTCTTCCGTCGACGTGCTTGTCAACTGGGTACCTGGACATACCAGTATCCATTGTTCTTGATCTATGAGAAGATCTTCCATTTTAAGCTTCCAAAGCTCAAAATTCTAGCCATTGAATATTTATATCTCTGTTCTAGAACTGCTCGCCATTCTTTACCGCAATCTTTAAAACAATTTATAAATTATGACTCTTACTATACCTAGGGTTTAGTTATCAGATTCAAAATTTGCAAATCAAGATCTTATATACTCGCCAAAGCAATACAACGCTTTGATAACTCACTTGTCAAGGAAAAACTAAGCTCTGATACCACATGTCAGGAGATGTAGAGCACTTCCAAACTAATCCTAGTAGAAGAAAAGAATAATTTAATCAAGAACACAATTGAAACAAGCAATCACACAATACACCGATATTTTACCCTGGAAACCCTTAACTGGGAAAACCAACATTCCTTTGAGCGTTCTGCTCTCTTGTTGTCTTATTCAATCAAAATAAAAGGTTACATGTCTAACCTTGGTCCACACCTAGGACACAATCAACATCATACCCTCTTGCATAGGAAAGAACAACCCTGTAGCCAAATCAACTTACATATACATGACCAATAACCTACGATTTACCATGCATTAGCATTACAACATTAACATTCTCGCATAAGCCTTTACCGCCTTACAACACACCTCTTTATATGCTTTACAACAGGAAAAACCCTAAAGATTGGTGCCCAAAAATGGTTACAGAAATATGCATATCATTTGCTACAAATCCTACAAATCCTGGGATTATGTTAGAGTTGACTCCAAGTCGGGTTTACCAGTCGACTACCAATCAACCTCCATTTGGTCTCTAGTCGGTTGTCTCACACCTGCACTTCGAACTCTTGTTGGTTGACTTGTCGTCGATATATTCGACTTCAAATTTACCCAGTCGAATCCCTCAACCTTTGACTTGTTGTTGATCTACCTCAACTTCAACCTGTTGTCAGTCCACCTCGACCTTCGACCATTAGTCGATTCAACTCAACTAGAATTTCATTGAAAAGAATATAACAACCCAACAATTAATCCTTAACAATGTATTTTGGTGCAGGGTTCATCCTTCTCTCAGGTTGTCTAATAGGCTTGCAGTCTTCTTTGATGTATATATTTTGGGTGTAGATGGAGTGATGAATTCCCTTCATTTCCTTGTAGTCCCATGCAAAGAATACAATGCAATTTTTTAATACAAACAACAATTTATGTTCTTGTTCATCAATGAGATTAGTGTTGATTTTAAAGGTTTTGGAGGAACATATTTCTATGGTTTTGATTGTTTTTTTTTTATTTTTTTTTATTTTATCAATTTCAATGGTGAGGAGGTTTGCCCATAAACTCCCTTCTTGACTAGCAGAAGTTTCAGGTTGTTGTTGATCATCCAGACCATTTACTTTCACAACAATAGGGTATTAGTTTTGCAAAAAAATTGATATGAAGGTGTCTTCATTGGATTGTTTGTTGGCTAGGGCTATGATAATGGTGAGGATAGGATACATAGAGGTCTGATTTAAGTCATCTTCTTCTTCTTCTTCAACCCAAATTAGAGAATCTTTTACCAGTAGTGGTTGTGCAAGGGGATAAAGAACAAGATATTTTTGAGACTGGCCATTAGTGATGGCCATATTTCATGCTCTATAGATAATGTATGCATATGCTATTGCCAACCATCGTCTCCCCAAGATGAGAGGATATCCATTTAGCATGGACTTGGTTTGCAGAACCATCAAATCAATTGGGTATTCCCAAGAATCAATATATACCATTAAATATTTTAACACTCCCTTAGAATTTATTGTTGATCTTTCTACTAGTTGGAGTATAGTAGGTGTATGTCTTAATAATCCTTGGAGATTTAATCTAAGCATTGTGTATTTGGTCATGACATTTATGGCTGCCCCTAAGTCTATGAAAGTTTTTTGGATCAGACTGTGGATGATATGTACATTTATTACAGGGCTTCCTAGATACAAGTATTTGGGGACAAATACCATGCCAAGCACGAGATCTACAAGATGGCCCACTACATTCACTGTAGGGGAGTCTTTCTTCTTCCTTCTATGTCTCTTTAGACATTATTCCTGAACAAAATTATTGTAAACGGGGACATCCTTGATGGCTTGTAGGAGCGGGATTTTGACACATAAACTCTTAAGTTCACCCAAGAGTTCATTCTTTATAGATGTGTATGTTTTCCTAGTGTTTAGCCTTTTAGGGTATGATGGGGTTTGTTGAGGAAGATGTGTGTCTTTAGAGAAGGTGTCCTCTTTATCAAGATTAAAGTCTTATGTGGGATTGGTAGTGAGAGGATGGTATTTTAACACCTTTTTCGATCCAAGCTTGATCTCTTGAAGTTATAAAAATTAAGCTCGATATGTTACTTCATTATTGTACACAGGTTGGACCTATCTATTATTTGGATTAGGGGTTGGTTGTGCTGGAAATTGTGGTTGTTTTGGAGGCTGAAGTACAAAACTTGTGGAAGCATTGTTTGTTTGAGGAGGAGGGGGGAAATATGTTTTTTGTTGTCGGTTTGGAAGCCTCCACCCTTGTGGAGGATTAGTCCACTGAGGGTTTTCAATTGGAGGCTGGTTTTGAAAAGGTTGATAAAGAGGGTGGATAGGTTGACTTGGATATTGCTATTGGGTTTGCATAGGCCAATTGGATGGAGTATGCTGATATCATGGTTGAGAAGGAATTTGTGAATTAAAACCACCAAAGTATTGAGGAGGAGTTTAGTTCATACCTTGCTGGAATGGTCTAGGTGCTTTTGGTTTCCTCTGGTTGATGAAGCATAATGATTCTGCATTCTCTTATGCTCCCTAATATGCAACTTTTAAGCTTGGAAAAGAAGGGAACTTATTATTAGGATGTGGATCTTCACATACGACACAAAATTCTACAACATTAAGTGGACATTCATTCCTAGGATGAATTTTAGTGCATTTGGGGAAAAAATGGCCAAAGTCCTTTCTTCCTCTTCTTTCTTTTTCTTGACCTATAAGGTATCCATCTACATGGATAGTGAGTGTAAAATATCATTTTTCATATCTTATAATAATCCTCCTCTACCATATTTAGTAAGAGTCGTAGGGTGAGAATATTGTGTTACCATTCCCTTACCATTCCTACCTCTCCTCCTTGTGGATCTAGAGTAATTTTTGAATATATGCTTGATGTATCCATAATCCGTTTGGAAGATATCTACTTTTGATAGAAGATTCAATGTCTCCATGAGTTCTTCCCTTACTTCTCTGAGCAAGACAAGTTTAAGTGAGTACTTGTCTAAAGTAAAATTGTGAGCTCTCTTATAGCTAAGCTAAAACCTTTCCTCAAAGTCTTCCAGGGATTCATTCTCCCCTTGGTTCATTCATAATATTTCATCTCTTATATGTCTTTCCTTGCAATCATCCCTATACTTATTACTGAAAGTGTGCTTCATTTGATGCCAACTTGTAATATTACTACGTTCTAAGCTCATGAACCATCTCAAAGCCGAGTCCTTCAATGTAAAAGGAAAGAGCTTAAGCTTTTGCTCATCTAAGGTGTAGTCATAGGTCCTGCACACAACTGCAAACTCAAATAAGAAGGTATCAATGTATTCTAAAATGAGGCCATGGAAGTGAGCAAGGGAAGAGGAAATAATGTTTTTCATTTTTGTTTCTTCATTGGTTTCCCGAATGGGAAACTCAAATGCTTCTATCTGATCTTATTCATCAGCCATTGTATGGTGAGATGAGGATCAACCTTCTTTGATATATTCCCAAAATCTCTTGCTTCCTCCTCTAAGAAATCCACGAAAGTTTCTGTTCCCTTGTGGACAGGTGGCTCACAGTCAACTCACTATTCATCAGTCATTGTATGGTGAGATGAGGATCAACCTTCTTTGATATATTCCCAAAATCTCTTGCTTCCTCCTCTAATAAATCCACGAAAGTTTCTATTCTTTCTATTCCCTTGTGGACAGGTGGCTCACAATCAACTCACTATTGTTCTTGATGACTAGGACTTGGTTCTATTGTGGGGGATTTAAGTAGAAATTTCTTTGATCTATCCTGTTAGCACCTAAATCTACCCTGTAAAATTATGTTATCTTTCTCCAAGTTTCGTAAGAAGTTTCCAACTTCCAATAGCGACAAGTGTCCATATTAGAGGTCGATGTAGAATTTTTGTTTTAAAATTTGGGTTTACATGTGCTCATGGGCATATGTAGGTTTTTATCAGTTTTATTAAAAACTTATTTGGGCGTTGGTCATCGAGCCCAATCTCCAAGTACACCATCCAACCAGAGGACCAATGTTTCACCAAAGCTCCACCGAGCAGCTTCACATATCGAAGTGTCAAAGTGCATCGAAGGATAGCACCCACGACAGAGCCCACGGGGAAAGCAAAGTATGCACTACGCGTAGACAACAATGAAACACATTGGCCTATATAAAAATTAAAGCTATCAAATAAGTAATGGATGTGGGATATATCCCACTAGGTATAAATTAAACGACAAACATCGAGCTCCAAAGATTATCTTAGAACTACCATCAAGAATGTTGTTATTACAGTCCCTTCATATTTTAATGACTCTCAGAGGCAAGCCACAAAGGATGCCGGTGTTATTTCTAGACTAAATGTGACGAGAATCATTAATGAACCAGCTACAACTGCAATTTCTTATTCTAAACCAAGTGGTTCAACCATTGTCATCGCGGGACCCAATCCTCCATGTGTCAATGGAGTTCTCAACAACCAAAGAAAACAAAGATCATCACATGCTTTCATAATTCATCGTAGGGTAGTAGAAGCTCTCTACTGGTTTAACATTGTTGTTATTTATGTGAAGGAAATGACAAAGAATCTTGTCGAGCTCCTCATTAGGAACAAGATTGAGAGGTCTCCTTATTGCTTCCGAATGAATGTACATGAAGAAGGATAACCATAGCCTTCGGTGGATTGGATTTCCAGTAGGATTCTATGTCAATAGAACACATTACATTTTCAAGCATATGAAATTCACTATTCTATTGCACATGTATGATGTTGAACGTGCTTCTAAAGAAATTGGGGTAGGAGATGGGATTGACACAATGTCGGTCGATGTCAAAATGGTGGAATGGACCCTAGATTCATGGTTGTGGTTGTGGGATTTGAGGTTGTTCCTTGCACAATATAGAAGCATCTTGAAATCTTAAAATGTATGGAAGTATCCTATTTCCATTTACTGTAGCCTATCTAGGAGAGAACCTTAGTGGTGAATATGTGAGGAGTTTTGAAGCTACATGAAATTATCGCTATCGGAAGTTGCTTCCAAAATTCCAGTAGCGCCCTCCATACACAAAAATAAAAAATCGATGTTGAAAGTCCTGTCAAAGAAATTGGTTTGTAGCTTAGCATGTCTGAAGGCTTCAACTTAACTAGGAGGATGATGGCGTGCGCTTGGCATTTCATCTATAATTTTTTTATCCAACATATATTATTTGAACCTAGTCATTCAACCAAGATTCGATTAGAAAGTAGAAAAGATTATAAATAATTGTAGAGCAGAGATTAGAAGACCCAACCGTTTAGTGACCATGTAGGTTGCGATGTTGCAAATCTAGGTGTTGATATGAGTTGTTGGACCAAAGTTGAAAGACATTCATACTGGAAAACCAAATTGCAGTTATCTAAGAAAACATAACAATTACTAGTTATTGTCTATTTTTTTTCATAAAGTGAATTTAGGACTCTAATAAAGCAAATAATACCTCATGGAGTGATCATGGCATGATACCATCTTTCTAACTCCTATAAGGAATACTATTTTGAGTAAAATGAAATAGAAAGCAATGTCGCGCTAATCTGTGCCGTGCTACAAGAAACTCTATAGGTCTACAGGAAACTCTACAGGAAATGCACACAATCTTCCAATATTTCTACAAATGATGCAAGATGACATGATGTAACTAAAATATGATTGATTGATGCTAAAATGAAGTTCTTATGATGGAAGAGATATTATAACAACATCTATTGGACTCTTATATATATACATGAAACAAACAAAAAATGCATTAACCATATGCTATCTTATTGCATAACAAAAATAAACTAAACTTGAAATTGATAAGCATAAAAGTAAAGATACAAAAGTTTCCTTGAGCCACCTTGGGTGGGCCCTACCAAAAGTAACAAAAGGATCCTTAGAAAAAATAATGACAATGAACTGAAAAATGGAACTTCATCATTAAATCATCAAAACATAGTTACAACAATGGAAAAACTCCAAGTTCTCAATAGCCTCCGAATGATTAGAAGAATTACTCACTTCCTAACTAACTAACTCAAGGCAAATCCTTAAGTTCTTCTTATACTAGAATCTTCAATCGATTTGACCTCCCAATCACTCCTTTAGTGGAGGTTGTGATCCCCTATATCCCTATAATTAAGGCCCTTGGTTATAGGAACCAATTCCCTTGATAGATTTTGCCCCATGGATCAACAATTCACATGGTTTAGCTGGATAAGGTGTCTTGAATGCCTTGTCATCCTATGAAATAAAGTGAGGGGACAAGATTCATGTTTTTCTCAAGTGCAATTGGAGTAGAATTCCTCATGTGGCTCGACCTTCCGAAGTTAGTCTTGCATACACACATTTATAATGAAATAAAGCATAAATATAAGTAGAAAAATAATCTAATTAACAATCTCAATCAACTAATTAATCAATTGCAAGAAACCATAATTTTATATTATGCATGGTAAAAAATATGAGTTTCATAGGTACAAAGGGGATACAAAAGTGTTATTGATGGGCCTTATGATAGACAATATGGGGGGCCATTAGCTTCTTGTCCATATTTTACTTGACCATCAAATGTATGGGGGTTTTGCCTTTTGAAATTCTCCATGTAAGTTGTCTTTGAAAGGATTCTTCCTCTTATGCATATGAGAAGAAGATATCGAATTGTTGAATGAGTCCTCATAGGCAGATGGCTCACTAGGAGAGATTTCTAAAGGTGTATATGCCCCATTTTTGGATGTTCTTCTTGTACTGTGGGGCCTGTTGTGAGAATAACTCTTGGAGCCATCCTTGCTCCTACCAACATTGTTGGAATTATGTTCATAATGCATTTTCTTCTATATGATTGCCATACTTTGAAGCATGGATGCATTCAACTAGTTCTATCCCTACTAAGCTTTAATTAGCCTCTCATTGTCTCCTCTACATCTTTGCAGCTCTACCCTCAAGCTCCTCATAGTCGTTGCAATATTTTGATTTATCTATTGATTAATACATCTATTGGACTCTATTTCTAAATTTCCAACCTTCATATTTTCACCCATGGCATCTACTTCAAATTCATAAGGGTCATATGCATCATCCATGAACCAAGACCAAGGCTTTGTCAATTCAATTACCTCAAATCATGGCCTCTAACTATAGTTGATATGGAACTGTATCTACACATTATTCATACAATTACACTTGTTAGATACATTTTATCCCCATAATTGTATTTTATTTTTCATACATTATAGAATCTACCCATATTGACATTTTTTTCCAAATCAAGGCTACAAGGTCTTTTCTCCCCAAATTCTAGAAAATTCACAAGTACTTATCTAGAAACTAAACTCCAGGTTTATTCCATTCTAGGAGAGATTTCTAGTGATTATACCCATGCTCAATTTTGAACTTGGAGCTAAAAGTTAGAATACCTAGAAGTTACCATTACCCAACTTCTACCCTTTTTTTGCTGTATAATCAATGTCAGAGACAAACTTCCTTTACTTATAGAATATAATATCATGAGAATAAGAAAAATATTTATTTTAGACATAGACAACATTTATGATTGTGATCACTCAACAATTTCCATCTTAGTGATTTGATACCTCGATTACTTTTTGCATCGATCTTGGATTGTCAACTTTGCACTTTTCACACTTTTTCCAGACTCCAAAATTTAGCAAAATTTTCCATCTTTCATGTGTTACAAAGATAAGAAATTTTCACTAGGAGAGAGTTATCCATCTTTTTTAGGAGGTTAAATATTGAGAAGGATTTTTTTTTCTAGTTTTGGTATCTTGGGTCATTTTTCTTCCATTTACAGTTTTCTAAAACTGCCAAAAGTGTCCCAAGATAATGGATTTTACCTATTTCTTCAACTCCACTCCAAATCATTGGAAATCTAGCCAAATGATCAACTAGATTTTCTCGTGCCTACACCTATTCCATGTTATCCAAATTTCATCATTAATAGAGTTGCTAACAATGAGTACACTCTCACTCTTTGAAAATTGAGATTTTGCAATTTTCAGGGTTTTGTAGTCGAATCTACAATTATACCTTGACTAGAATTTTCATAGATAACATAACTACATGCGTTTAACAAAAAAATCACCTTCATCAAAGTTCACATGCTCGAGTTATGGCCAAAATAAGATTTTTGATTCAAATTTTTTTCCTAACATAGCATGACAAATGGATAATTCATGTGGCTCTAGTGTCCACTTGGATCTTATGTGTCAATCCCTTGGCTTTCCATGTCATACTTAGTTATCATCTTCTCTACATTGCTGCATTTTGCAGTTTTCATTGCCATGCAAAATGTGAGAGTCTTATTTCATTTTTCCATTGTCGCATTCCACTTGCAATGCATAATGAATGACTTGTATATCCCTCCCCCCTCTCATATTTTTGCATATAATGCATAATGTGTGTCTTGTTGCACCACTCCACCACACACCTTCACATCCCACATCCCCACATCACCTTACCTATGCAAAATGTGGAAACTTCATGCCTCCCCACTACAGTCTTCCACCTTCCACATTTTCACCTTCTTTCATTGATAGGAATTCCACTTGTAATATTCCAAGCTCACCATCCCTTCATGCCTACCCACACATTTAAGGTTGGCTTGAAACCTTGTTTCCAATGCCACTTTTCCACTTCCATGAAGGATTCATCTTTTCCACATGTCTTCTTGCTTGTTGATTCGATTCCACTATGTCCTTCCTGCATCAACCTGTATGGATTATTTTTTCTCTAAAAACATAATTTTGACTCCATTGCAGGTGAGTTTCAATTATATTACTCATAATTAAAATTTATGTCACTATCAAGATTGATATCTATGCCCATTCCTCATAGAGGTTAACTGTAAACTTCATGAATTTAATCTACAATGCTTCCATGTCAGCTCATGCTTTATAGAAAATGCCACTTGAACATTTCAAAGCCATTAGTTTCCTCCTTACGGGCTTATACAAGCTTATATACTTCTTCTTAATTGGAATTTTGTCAAACATATGATCTGTAACTGGATTTTTCCCAATTTTTTTTATTGAACACATTAGTCAAAGACTTGGCAGATTGACTATAATTTCTTCCTCTACGTAGATTTTAACCTTGTACAATTATTTAATGCAAACATATTTTCAATAAAAGAACATAAAATATACAATGGCAAATACACACATTGCACAAAGATTTTTCCCTTGAAACCCAAACCGGGAAAACCAACATATTTTATATTCATCATAACATACATTGTTTACAATACATTATACATAAAGGATCTTGTAGCATCCAAAATGCTAATTCAATAACCTGAATTAGTCAACAACCCTAATTCCTTAACCAAAAATAGAAACCATCGGTGAAAACCATGTGCCGAAACCGCCCAAAAACAGACGCAAAAAACCGCCAAGAACATTTCTACCATGCAAATAATATAGAGACACACACCCATGCAAAGAATATAACACATACCCAACACTCTACAATCTAGTTTCTATCCCATGTAGCCCCAGTGTTGTAACCAAAATCTTTGATACCATTTTGTAATGTTCCCACCCAGTAATCTTGGCCATGGAATGGGTAGTTATGATTACTGAATTCCAAATTCAAAACCTTAGAGACTAAATCCCTATAATACTAGCTAATCAAGCCTCTCAAGAAGGACTAGCATTTAATAAAGTGAATGTGCAAATATGGAATTTAAAATACGACATAAATAAGAAACATAAGCATACACACACATGCAAAACACTTTGAATTTTATAATAGAAAATAGACACAAATTTTGTATATTCATAAATAACTATAAGACACTTATCTTTTAGCTAAAAACGGTAGAAGAAATTGGCTATATAAGATAGGTTTTCCACACAACTGTAGGTATCTATAGAAAATACCACCCCCAATCTAGGCTATTAGGCCACTAGGGAAAATGAAACAAACTACAAGCTTCTCTCTTTCTCATCCCAACCCATTTTATCTCATGCTTAGCCACATTGCTAACTACAAATTATTACAAGAATCTTATTTAGCCATCAATAGCCAATAAAATCTCTTCCACCACCCCACACAACCCAAGGAAGTCCTACCCTTTATTTGCTCAACAGTCTTTCATAACACCCCTCCCTTATAATGCTCTTCAATGTATGCAAAAAAAGTCCAACCTGTTGTATGCTTTATGAGAACTATGTGCAAGGTCAATACTTGGCTTCGCAAGCATCCAAAGAGTAGAAAATGCATAGTGAGTGAAATTTTCTTATATTTCCCACCTTCTATGCTCACCTACATCCATCACCCTTTCATCAAAAGTCTGCAATTTATTTTGATGGTGTTGATTTAGTCAATTTCCATATTTCCCATGGATAGCAGAGGAAAACATAACATGACAACAAAAAGCATACACGTTAGAGCTTTGGAATGAATGTGAGGGCCAATGGAATGGGCGACGACAGGGGGGGGTTGTGAAATGATGGTTGACATTAGTCCTCTGGTTATTCCTCCCTTGGTATGATTTTCGGTTTGAAAACATATTCAATTTCTCTAAATACCACATCTCGACTATACACTACCTTCTTAGTTTATGGGTTCCAAAGCTTATAACCTTTGAGACCATCTTGATAACTATAAAGATACACTTTTCAACCTTTTTATCTAGCTTACTCCTATTTTCCTTTGGAACGTGAACATAAGCATCACAACCAAATACCATGAGACGTGTAAGAGAGGGTTTCTTACTAGTCCATACCTCATGTGGAGTCTTGTCATCCAACACCGATGAGGGTGATCGATTGACCAGGTAACATGCAATACCCACTCTCTCTCCCCATAATTACTGTACTAACCCGACACCACTGAGCATGCTACTTAATTTTTTGGTCAATGTTTTGTACATCCTTTCTGCAACTCCAATCTGCTGAGGTGTGTATGGAGTATTCTTTTGCGTTGCTATACCACACTTCTTACAGATTTCTTCGAATTCATTTCTACATAGTTCTCCACCATTATCCATCCTCAACACCTTAATTCTCTTCTATGTTTGATTCTTCACAAGAGCCTTAAACTCTTTGAATTTGTCAAAGACTTCATATTTCTTCCTAAGGAAATAAATCCATGTATTCCTCAAGAATACACCTATAAATGAGACAAAATACATAGATTTTCCCAGTGATGGAACCGACAAAGGTCCAAACACATCATTGTGCACCAATTGTAGTATTCCCTCTGCCCTCATGGCACTAGAGGAGAATCTTACACGATTATGCTTCCCATATAAGGAATGTTCACACAAATCAAAATCCAGAGATAAATTGTCCATACCTTCAACCATACCTTTACCATGTAGTACTCGAAGACCCTTCTCTCTGATACGCCCCAGTCTTTGATGCCATAACATGGTCTTTTCTCCAAAGACTATAGGAGTTTTTCCTTGTTCAGGTCCAATCTCAGGAATAATGGAACTGTCCCGGCCATCACTAATAGTGCTTCCCAATATCTTATATAGAGTTTGGGTTCAAACTCCCTTCAACAACACCATTTCTCCTCAAACCAGCCTGTAGGTTCCCTTTTCAAACATCGTTTTTACACCTACATCATCCATATTGCTTACATTAATCAAATTTTTGGCTAGTCCTAGAATGTGTAGAACAATAGGGAGTGTTATAATCCTACCATTCATGAGATTCAACTTGACTTTTCATCATCCTACGATTTTGATTGTCGATTCATCTCCTAGAAAAGCACCACCTCCATCATACCTTTCATATTCGCAAAACCACTCCTTATGATGATCCAGATTTAGGAGAGGAACAAACTGATTAACAAACTGAATATAATAAACACAGAGATATGAAGAACAACACATATATCCAGTGAACAATATCTTCTATTGAATAAATGAAATAGGCTGAAACTATAAAACTGCAGAATTGAAACACTTGCTTGAATGGTGGTAGCTATCTCTGAGAAGAGATGTGGCTGCTACGCGCATCCATATGAGCATAAAATGATTACAATGAGGCTCCAAAGGTATTTTTAACGTTACTCATGAATTCCAAAACCCTAGACATCTATACCTAACCCTAGGAGATGAAACACCAAAAGTTATGTGGGCTCCTATGGGTAAGTTGGTACCTCAACTTTCCGGGGTCGTAGCTTTTGCATACTACCTCCATTTTAGGCACGTGATAGCCGATTGGAAAGGTATTTTCGAGAACTACACATTACGTTGTCAAACTCTAAATCTGTCTACAGTTTGACTTTGGCGAGCCAAAAAAATTTGTTTGGGGCCCCAAAACGACCCTGGAAGTACAAAAAGATGTGTTGACATGAAAACATAGAAAATAAGCCAGTTGGATTAGGTGGGAGGCCTCCAGTATCCAGCTGGAAGATGTGTAGGGCTTCAGAAATCCCCAGAAGTGTAGAGCCCACAATTACAAAGAAGTACAAAAGAACGTACTGAACTAAAAACTGTCAAGAGGAGCCAGTTGGAATAGGTGCGTGGCCACCAATATTCACCTGGATCATGTGAGGAGTCATATCAAAGGATGCACCTGAGTCAAACAACCATGCCTCATGATCTGCATGTGCGCTTGAAGAAGCCAAGTACACATCCCCTCATTCATTAACAACATTTTTTTCTTTTGTAGAAGGAGCATCATCGAATCCCTTCACTCTCTCAACACTTTTGGATTTACATTTTTTCTTGTAATTCCCTTTTTTTCCACATCTCTAGGATACCTTTACAAATTTTCCAAGAGATTTAGATCTCCCACTTGAGGACTTAGATCTATTTATTTCCTAGGAGCGTCCTCTTGCAAATAATGCGTTTGTGCTTCGACTTTCCATGTTTTTCCGCCTCATCTCCTCCAACAAAAAGGATGAGACCACATCATCGAAACTTAAAGTAGTTGTATTGCTACCTATGGCCACAACCAAACTATCCCATGAGTCTGGTAAAGAGCACATTAAACTGATGCACTTATCTTCATCATAAATATTAATATCAACAAATAATAACTAACTTACCATAGTATCGAAGGCGTTCAGATGCCTTTTCACCGAGTCTCCATCTTTCATCCTCATGTTGTATGCTTCTTCCACATGAACAATGTATTTATGAGGCACTTAGATTGATACAAAACCTATAACTTATTTCATAATTCCTTGACTGTAGCTTCCCCTGACACATTAGTAATACTGAATGTAAGAGACATAACCTAATTCTGCTCTTCGCCTTCCAATCCAAGTTTTCTCAGTCTTTTGTTGACATTCTCGTAGGTGAAATACCTAGATCACAATAATCCATTGATCTTTGTCCATCAATAGATCTTCCATATTGAGATTTGTTGGATTTTTTCTATGCTTGCACGCATCCTTCTTAACACTAGGTGGTTGAAGACCCAGGGTTCATCTAGAGTTGACCAACAAAACCCCTAAGGCATTGACATATCAATCCTCAACCAAAGATTGAAGAAGGTCTCACTTGAGACACCACGAGAATCACATAGACCGTATGGTCTTGTGTCGATGATGAAGGATTAATTACACATGAATCCATTTGGGTTGGAATTCATACATTCCATTGCACCGAGCTTAAAAAACAACAACATGTAATGACCCCACATACATTCATGGGACGCATGATCAATACATCATAGAACAAGAATAGATGGAAATTTTATTATATTCACTCAACTAGTCAAAAACATACATTAAGAATCTCATCAATTGACAATAACAATGCCCTCCGCTCTTACACATTCTCCCAGTATTACATTACATAGTGCCATGTGATTTCTCTTAGAATCTGCATATATTACAAACCCATAATTACAACCAGATACATTACAAAACATAACCAAACTCTTCTCAACACATGAGCAAACAACTAGTTGACTGACTGGCCAACTGAGTAACTCTTTTTCTGTCGTCGTTGCTCCCTTTTGTATTCTTTTCTAATTTAAAACTTTGTCATTTTCAGTTCTGCCCCACTCACTCCTTTGATTTCTAGTCTCGCACACTTATGTTACCCGCTTGCATTCCACATAGCCTCTTTGGAGTCGTGGCAGTCTTAACTACCTTTCCATCTCATCTCCTTACTACTCCATGATCTCTCGTGTTGTCTAAAGTAATCATTCAGGAAGATTTCTAGAAAATTCTTTTCTTGATTCTGGCATGCATGTAATGTCCTCTTAATTTGTGGCATGCATCACAAAACTAGGACTGACGCACATTGGAAAAACTTGCACCGACGCACATTGGTAAAACTTGGACTAGTGTGCATTGGAAAAACTTGAACTAGCGTGCGTATTGGTTGTGGAGCCTGATTATCTTCTTGATTCAGAGGTCTTTTACTTTCAGCCGTGTTTATACCCCATGAAGTATTTACACCCCAGAAGTATGTACACTCTTCCACGCAGAGGAGTGCAGAGGGGGGTACCCCCTCTGCGGGGTCTGGGGGCAAGCGGGCCCCCAGTGGGGGTTCAGGGGCGAAGCCCCCAAAGGAAAAATTGCCTTGTAAATGTATATTTTAATTTCATTATAAATCTGGACCGTTCATTATAAGGTCACAGATCTAACGGTAGAGATTATGTTAGGGTTTTTTTCCCTAGAAGGCAACCCTCTTTTATGAGGGAAATGTATTGTGGCTATGATTGGATGGCAAATATTATGTTTTGAGATAGGATAATGTGAGAGAAAGAAGAGGAAGTTACAACAGGTTTGTTGTAGGTTGTATCCCTTCATATGCTGGATAATAATAAAGGAAGGACCTGGCAATTTCTCTGGTGGACGTAGCCCACACTGGATGAACCACATAAATCTGTGTCTCTATTGTATTGTGTATCTTCTATGTTTTTTTTTTGCATTTGTTTTATTTTATTGCTCCACGGTCCTATTTTTCTAACAACTGGTATCAGAGCGAAAGGTAACTCGCAGGAAAAGAAGGTTCCTGGTTTGAGTGGGAGCAATGTCGGAAGATGGAAAGTTTAGGGTCGAGAAATTTAATGGCCAAAACTACCAGTTATGGAAGATGCAGATGGAAGATTATTTATATCAGAAGGATCTATTCCTACCATTGGGCGGAGTAGCAAAGAAGCCGATGGCCATGAAGGACGAAGAATGGGAGATTCTTGACAGAAAGGCTCTAGGAACGATACGACTGAGCCTGGCAACGTCGATGGCTTTCAATATTTCCAAAGAAAAGACAACGAAGGGTTTGATGCACACATTGGCCAAATTGTATGAAAAAACCTCAGCATCCAATAAGGTATTTCTAATGAAGAGATTATTTAATATGAAGATGTCAGAAGGTGGGTCTGTTGCAGATCATTTAAATGAATTTAATACGGTTACTAATCAACTAAGTTCTGTAAAAGTGGACTTTGATGATGAGGTCAGGGCTCTTCTAATCTTGTGCTCATTGCCAGAAAGCAGGAACAGCTTGGTCATGGCTGCTGTCTCTGGTTCAAATACTTTAAAATTTGATGATGTTGTTGGTGTTATCCTTAGTGAGGAAATGCGATGGAAAAACACATGTGAGACATCAAGTAATGTGTTGAACATGGAGAACAGGGGAAGACAAAAGGATAGAGGAAAGGTCTCAGGGAATCGCGAAAATTCTAGGAAGGGCAGATCCAAATCCAGACTTGGAAAGATAGAGTGCTAGAATTGTGGGAAGAAATGACATCTGAAGAAAGACTGCAGAGCTCCAAAGAAACAAAGAGATGGACAACATGAGAGAAATCAGGAAGCAAATGTAACAGGTGATGTGTTACAAGATGCTTTGATTCTTTCTGTAGATAATATTT
>ML776687.1:343665-364338 GCA_009831015.1 Picea engelmannii | reverse complement strand
TGCACTGTCAGAAAGCCTCTTCTGCACACTATACTTCCAAGCCTACTAGACATGTCATATGAGACATATCTACAAAAAAAACAAGGTACTATCTACATGCTACGAGACCTTCAAGTTCGTGGTATATTCACAGTGAATGAAGAGAACATGCTCTTACATCTCGAATTAGGCGAAGGAAAAAAAAAAAACAACTCACTAAAACTTCAACCACTGACTTTACTTTTTAAATCACCTATTTCATAAAAGTTGATGTCACTTGCATGAAGACCAAAGAGCAGCATTGTACCATAGTCTTTGCTTCCACCTTCTTGAAGATAGAACACATATGGTTATTACACAATGTATATATTAATATATATGCATATCTTGTAAATTTCTTGCACTTCGCTTATCAAAAAATGAAATCTTTTGTGCAATGCTACCTTGGAATATTTACCATGAAAAAAAATTCCTAGCTTATGGGGAATCATGCATTAAATCACATTTCGCTTCCTTCTCTTTTGTTATGTACAATGTCAACGATCCAATAAAATCAATCACACAATAAATTAGCCTTCATTAGAATATTTACCATTCAATTGCAGCACACCATCTAATTGCACAATATTGTTTTCTAATTAAATTTACTTATTCCTTCTTTTTTAATTATCTTCACAACACTGCTTTATTGTAACCAAATAATCCTTACAACACATTCATTTATAAAATGAGTAACACCAACTTCAAAATGCCTCAGACACCAAAACTAAAGAAAACTCAAAACACAACATTCTACTCTAGTTTGCAACTATACTTGTTTATAAAATTCACAAAACTACATTTTCTCATACTACAACATTAGAATGCTATTATAATCATACTTCAACATTGGAATATTTTTGCCTTATGAACATTCTTCCATTTAATTGCATTAAATTCGGCAGGGACTACGCTGCTCCGCTGCCCTTGTTTCATTTTTGTTACAATTCACATCGTTTATGTGCTATGACCCATAAAAACGACGTAAAGCGCCTATGAAAATAATGAAATAGTCCATACATGGAAGTAAACTTGCAATAGTTTGGTTATTTGAAACTCAATTGTAATTATGAAGGTGCGCAATGAGTTGGCACAACTCATGACACTTTGCATGCATAAGAGGTGTACGCCCAGAAGTTCGAACCTATCAAATTTATACCCAATTCATATTGAGCAGTAATCAAATTTGAAGGGTTGGTCTTGGAAGGGAATATAATCATCCAACTCTTCAAGATGAAAAGTTATAAAAATAATTTTATTTTTATTGAAGAGTGTAAATTAAGTAAACTCTTCATAGCTATTCCTTCAGATACCCAGTAGTAACTTCTAGCTATTTCTCCAAAAGGAGAAATGAAATCTAGTCAAAAAAAATTTTCTGAGTTGATAAAAATATTATACCTACCACATGTTTAATGGTGGTACACAAATAACAGGAAAAATATTTCATGAATTTCTCTTCTAGATTAATGAGGAAGAGTTGCCTAAACAAGTTGTCCACCCCGCCTTTTGTAACCATTTCGACACCCAAAATTAGCTTTCCCTTCAGCGTATGAGACACACTCTTGTTAATTTTTATAGTGTTCGGCCAAATCTTCAACCCTTTCGCTGAACTTAATCATTGGACCTATGTTGAAACGAGCAACAAGAAAATTAGAAAAAAATATTTCAAAACCATGAATTCATGTATGAATACAACACAAAATAATTTCATAGATAAAATAAATCTAATCCTTACAGAATCCAGAGGGGCTCATGCAACTAGATCTCTAACCATTGGGCCTGCCATATATACTCCATTAATTTATAGATATTAAATTATTACATGTCGTGTCTCATATCCCTGAAGAATTGTAGTCCTTTTCATGGAATTTAAACATTCAAGTTGCACTTCTTTCAAAACTTGAAAAAATAAAAATCAACTTTCCTTTTGACGTGGATATTTTCAACGACACTTCTTGGACGAGACATGGACCCTTTGACGGGCTCAATTTTGAACCTCGATCGCAACATAAACAACATAAACACACATAATTTTGGTTGAAAAGACACGAGAGCACCAGAGCAAGTAATAAAGCACTAGGTCACGAATTATTTTAGGGTTTGTTGAAAATGAGTCAACGCAGAAACACGAATGTTGGGAGGTAATATATAGATACCTATAACAGATCCCGACAATTTCTGAAACCAACACATGATGGAATATAGATATTGTGGACGTGTTAATGCTGAAGAACGCACAGATGTGAAGGAAGAGATTGTTGAGGCCAGTTTGAAAAATGGATAAGGAGAAGCCAATGCACCCCAAGATCAGGTGGAACCCAACTCTTATTCATCAAACAATTTTACAGACCACAAACTATGCCATGCAATCATATGGATGTGGAGATCTGATTGTCATAAAATGAAACCGGTTCGTTTAGGGTTTATAGGTTTTATTCGAAGGGTGCATAGGGTTTGTTGTCTCCATTCCCGAGAGTGTTTGAATGTATCGACTTGAAAGAAAATAAGTAACTCACTAGATTGGCGAGCAGAGGGATATATTGACATTGACTACCAGGATTTTTTCCAAGCATCAACACTTGGCTACCGAATGCCTTTCACAAGAACACATGTACTGATGGATATCCACCCATGGTATGAACCTTTCTCTTATTGGATCCTCTACAACTGCCCATTCTCGAGGATGTTCTTGATGCACAACCCACCATTGTGAGGGTATTCCTATCAACATTGTATCGAGGGCACATACCTAATGGTGTTCAGGAATGTGTTGCATCCAGAAAATAAACACATCCACTGGATCCGACCCATCGAACCGGTAGGACCCGAATTCCTCCTCGTCTAGTTCAATGGTAATGGGAGCGTATATACTTGTATAATTTTTCATAATCCTTATTTTGTCACCTATCCATGGTGTCCTCTGAGTCAATATCGTATGAATTCACGCTCTTCCATAGTTCCCCATCTGCTATGGGATTGAAATAATATTCCCCATGCCCCGTTATCTCTTATATATTTTCAATAACAAATCTTCGTGCATCCCCATCTACCAACTCGTTGTATCTATCCCCTTCATTGAGATCTAATGACGTGATCACACGCAGGGTGTCTGTCTCAAACGACATCTGTTTCTTCTTCATATTCAACACTGCATTATTGTTGAAGGCCTAATCAATGCCAAGCAGGGTAGGGTATGGATCAAAGTAATCCATGATCTCTATTACTTCAAAATCTGCTTTCATCTTCACCCCCTTTATGTTCACTTCGACTTGCTCTAATCGACCTATAGGGTATATTCTATACTGATTGTCTAGTCGAAGATGGATGGACGACCAGATTAAATTCAATTTACCCATCAATTCCCATGAATTCTTCAACATGATGTTCATGTTGGAATACAAATCCAACATGGCCCCATCCATCTCATAACTTCTGATTTCAACTATCATCTTGAACTCTCTTCCTATGCACTTATGCTTGCTTACCTGACACACATCTATTTCTGGTAGGGGGGATGAGATAGCTTTATTTGTCCCTTCTTCCCCCATGTAGATTGCTAAAATCCGTGTGAACTTCCGCACAACATCAAGATCACTTTACAATCTTAAACAACAACATAAGAAGTTACTTACTTGATCCTTAGTTTTTGTTTCATGATCCATGTCGTGCATTTCTTCTTCTCGCACTATGTGCTTCAACTCTTCATGTACATGTTCCTCTATTTCTCTTTGTTCAATGCATCACAACTCCTCTCGTATGTGAGAATCTTCCAACGACCTTCGCATCGAGCATTGTATTTCCTCACACACATGAGCTTCCTCCAAATACCTCTATGTGGCACGCTGCAATTCTTCACGGGCTCGAGCCTCTTCCAACGACTTCTATGTCACTTACTATACTTCCTCATGGATCTAGGCCTCTTCAAGTGACCTTTGTGTCATGTGATGCAACTCTTCTCGCACTCTTTCTCCCTTTATGGCCCTCTGTGCATTGCGCAATAATTGCTTATGCTAGACAACATCAAACTTAGGAGGGGGCTGTGCCACCTTCCTTATCTTCCCCTCTAGCCTTTGACCCAAGCTTTCACCATGCTCAATTTCCTTTCCTATATTTGCTTCACCTCGGGTTATCACCCATACATCAACTTCATCATCATTTTTCTTATTACCATGCAGTTCTGCAGTCACGATGGTTCAATGTACCTTCTTCTATCCCCACTTCTTCAGTGATTTAGGACAATCCTTTATGACATGCTTGGGGCTATAGAAGTACCAACATAGAGCGCATGGTTTGGTACAAAATATTGACACATGTCCTATCTTGCCAAAGTTAAAACAAGTGGGGGTATACCTCCACCTCGTCCTCGACTGCATCAATATAGGCCTACGAGAACTCCTTGACATCCACGTCTCTCGACACCACCATGATCACCACCCTTCCATTCCTCCTGAACCCAAAATAGATCGTGGGTATGGTCTTGCATCATTTGGAGTGACCGACAGTTGTTAACATCATGCCCCATGGATTTTCATAATTGACAGAACAAAGTATGATTCATATTTTGATATTTCTTCAGTGTTGGGCAACAGGGTGGTACATATCCCCATTGTCTACAAATATCACACCATTATGTATAAGGTACAACTGGGAATGGATTCAACACACATGTCACGATATAGTTTCCCAATGTAGGACACTCATCTCTACGGTGCCCTTTCAATCAACACATTGCACACCATATTTTCTCATGCACCACCTTTGCCTTTTCCATATCCTGCAATTGCATCATCAGGTTAGTCAACTAAGACTGTACCTGAGCCAAACCTGGTGATGTCTCTCCTCCTCCTGGTGTACCCTCCAAGCGCATTGCAATCTCCATCGCTTCTACCTGAGTAGTCACCTTCTGTTGGGTAAGTGGGACTTTGATGTGGGGGAGAAACCCCATAATGAACCATTCTCTATGATGCATGTCCTAGATCTAGAAAGTCAACCTATCCAACAATATATTGAACCTTTGGTCATATTCCCACATGGTTTCTCCTGTTTTTTTCTTAATCTCCTTAATATTTGTAATGCATTGAGATTATGACTTAGGCTTCTAGAATTCCTCAAGCATATTTCTCTTGATCTATATCCTGGACCTTGTATATACTATTGGTGTAATGGTATTGTACTTCATGTATGACATCGAGGCTTTGTCCCTAAAAGTGGTCTCCACCTGTGCGATCTTCGATGCCTCATCTGTGATCCTCTTCACAAACTATATCTACTCACATGTGAACCAATGTTTTTCCACATCGTCCTTACTTGTCCCATGGAACACAAGTAATCTCAGGGTACTATCTTGATTCGCCATCCTCAATCTCAAATTATGTCCTCCTAACTGATTTCTAGGTGTTGGGGGTCTTGGTATTGATACTCTTCCTGGAAAAGTAACAATCGCTTTGTCTTCTCATTCACTCATCGCTTCTCTGATTTCTTCTCCTAATATTGCTTCTACTTGAATCACTGCACTATATGTTGTTCTTTCTTCTTGAATACAAATGCACAAGGGGGGTGGTTCAAAGGGGGAGCCAATCCATATTCTTATAACATTTCTTGTGAGGGAACCCAGAGAGTTTCCTACCCGAAACCGTGCAAGACCATCTACTATCGCTAAATCCTCTACCCCTCCTCTCGGGGGTCCTTCATCTTCCTCTCCTTCCTCTATGCCTCATCTTCCTATGAAGTTGTGACATTTTGAAACAACCAAGGGGTTAATACTTCATCTTATTGTCCCCCACTACCATTACTACTGGTATCTCCATTGGATACCCTACTCTCAATATCATGCCTCTTCCTTGGCCTATCCTCATTTGTGCTCCTCTCTAGCACAACACTCTCCCGCACTTCCTCCTGGAGTGGTCTCTTTCCTCTTCATTCTGGGCCCGACCCCTCATTGCACACCCCTTGCTATCTTCCTTCCACTTCTTTTTTTTGTTCTCCTCCTTGACTCAACTCGTCTTGCATACCTTTCAACTCTCTCTCTCTCTCCTTTGCTCTTCTAGGTCCATCCTATTCCTCACCTCATTTCAATAACTTCTGGATCCTTGTTAGTGGATCTGTCTCCTCTCTCACTTTTCCCCCATCTTTTCATCCCCTCCCAGTGCTAGGGGAGTCTACTCAACCATCCTATCATGATCCATGCACATCTTTATTCAAAGTGGGATATCTTCTAGCATCCTTTTCCTAGGACCTTCAACAAACTTCCTTTTAGCCTCCCTGAAAGAGTCAATGTACTCGACAATAAAATCAATTATATAACCTTCCTTCACCCAAGCAAAACAGAATTGACTCGAGTCCACTTGTTATCCAATGTCTTCAGCCTGTCAATCATGGTCTGATCCCATACCAATGGTTCTTGAGGTCTCTAAGAAATATTAGTATTAGTCTACCTATTCAACCATTCATACAATAAACAGGTGATGACCTCCCGACCTTAAACCCACAATATGTAGAATTCTAGAAATTTGAATCTCTGCTATAGCTCAGAATTGAGATGCTCAAAACATAAAAGTGTGGGCCCTAAAACCTCCTTCTAACATAGCTCGGGATACTTTGTTATGCGCAATAGAGCTTTAGTGCTCAAATTCAAGCTCTTATTCCCTTGTGGACAAATGCAGAAACTGTGGGCTTATATGTTTAAGTGCTTAAAGCCTTGGAACTTACTCCATGCATCCTCGAGCAGTGACTATAGGCTTAACATTATCACCATTGGCTCAACTCTCCCATAAGCCTATCATAACTTTTTTCCTCCCTTCCTTCTTCATCGTTGATCTTCACTAAAAGGATGATTCCGATCTAATCTGGGGTTGATATACGTTACAATCAAACCATGATCAATCTTGATCATTGGTCCTCCTTCTCGATGGATGTTCAATATTCAATGTCAGAATGTTATTTTCACTCCTTTGTATTAAAGTTTCTTCCTTGGAGCATTTCCTTGCATGTGGAGTAAACTATCCCGAAATTCACACTCCAACAATAGTTTGCCTTCTTGTCGGACTCCAAACCAGTGTAGCTTCCTCCACCGTTGATCTTATGAGACCTACGGTCATAGTCACCATCCCCTCTTTCATTGCGCTAAGCCTTTTCCACAAAAATTACACATGGATTCAATGTTCGGGTCTCTGTCGACTGACATGTGTCCTCTTCTGAACCTTTGATCTATTCACCTCTGAATAGATCTCAACCATTGATCAATGTTGCTATATCGGAGTTCCTTCTGTTGATTAAGGTTGGTTGTCATTGATGTCAACCCTTGAAGAAAGCCCCGCATCACAAAGGTTTGGGTAATGGACCCAAGATTGTTTGATGTAAAGATAACTCATTATTTTCTTGTCATGGTTGATAAGAAGTAAATATGGATGAACTCCAAAGTGGTCCCCTTATGGTGAAAGCCCTCACGGGAAGACGCTTTGCGGAGTAAGAGAACCCATGCTTAATTATGAAATAATGAGATGAAGGATAGTGAATTTGTCAGGGAAACTATCCTAAATGGATAGTGCTTGTCATGCCATTTCCGGTGGTATGTGGAACGTCACATAACTCCTCACGGTTAGAGAGTTATGGCCATGAGAAGTTGGAGACCCCAGGTTTGGGTAATGAACCCAAGTTTGTTTGATGGATAATGGTACGAGTTATGATATATTTTCAAAGATTACTATTCTATATGGATAATACATGTCATTCCATTTATGGTGGTATTTGGAACGTCACATAACTCCTCACGTTTTTAGAGTTATGGCCTTACGAAGTTGGAGGACCCTCACATGTCATCTAGAAGCCCCAAAAGGTCAAAGTAGTCAAAGTGGTTTAAGAGATTTAGAAAGGTAAATAATAAAGTGAAATAATGAGTGTATTATAATTCAAAGTGAATACAAAATAAATTATTTCAATAATAAATTTAATGGATAAATTAGAAGTGGGTTAACTCTAAAATAAGGAAAGTGGGGCCAAGTGATCTAGAAGATGTTTTAAAGGAAGCTACTTGGAGAGTATAAATAAGAGGCACGACTCTCTCATTTAAATCACACTTGAGAATATTGAATATCTATATGTGTCTAAGGTAATCAAATATATATAAGCCAAAATTCATAGGGAAGGTGAAGAAAAGAAGGCCGAAATGTAAGGAAGGATAAATTCTTTTAATGGTGTTTTCTAAGGTATGTTATTTACAGGTCATCTCACCATTTTCGCTATAACTTTTTTTCTATAATGATTCAAACTGTGAAATTTCTATGCAATTGAGAAAGCATATCCAAGTATTTGTGGTAAAAAATTCAGCTTGTGGGTCGTTGTATTTTGGGAGTTACACTCTGTGGAAAATAGGGTTTGTGGCTAGTCCTGAAACTAGTCAAAAACATGTGTTTCGGGTAAAAACGTCATAACTTCTTCATAATAGATCCAAATTTAGTGATACCAAATGTGTTGGTTAGGGTACATTCTATAGTATTCTTTTTAACAGTTTCAGATCATTTCAACAAATATTCCGTGTGAGGCACGCTCTACAAGGTCACTCTCTAGAATAAGCCATAATTCAAAAAGGTATGCGATTTTTGCTATAACTCCTTTTCTGAGAGGTTCCAAGTAGTGAAACTTGGTAGAATTGCATAAAACACACTGTAGAACATTGTGTATCARTTTCATATATTAATACATTACAGGTACAAAGTTATGATTACTTCAAGTTAGGGTTGTTGACTAATCCAAAACTAGGCATGTGAGACTAAAGAAAAGTTTGATGAAAATGATAGTCTCTTGTTGTTGAAGTTAAGGAAGGTTTATAGGAATGTGATCATATACACCAGGTCTATTATAGAGCTACAAATCAGATTTGGATGATGAAATTTATGAGGGCTTTTGGTTGAGGTACATGTTGAGTACATGGTTGAGACAAGTACTTGATGAGTTGGCACATACATGAGGTGTATAGTTGATGATGTTGGTACATATTGATGAGTCATAGTTGATGAGTAGTTGACACATGATGGGTACATACTTGGTACATCATTGGATGCACTTGTTTATGGTATAGGTTGATTACAGGTTGGTGCATGGTTGATGCACTTGTTTATGGTACAAGTTGATTATAGGTTGAGGTATAGGTTGATGCATGGTTCAGATTTATTGGTTCATGTTTACATCGGTATATCTCACAGTGACAGGTTGATAGTGGTTCCATCATTCTACTTCTACTTTAGGGTGGCAGGACGGGGCAAGGACTGGTGGTTGTAGCCACCTTTCAGTTGTAGCCAGAGAACATAGGGAGTTGTAGCCTCCTTCTGGTTGTATCCAGAGAATTGGGGAGTTGGAGCTTCCCTCAGGTTGTATCCTGAGAAACTAGGGGGTTGGAGCCTCCTTCCAATTGCAGCTGGAAAACAAAGGAAGTTGGTGCTTCCAATGCATGTAATTCTTCAAGACATATAAGAAAAAACATTACGTGGTTTTCTCCTGATTTGGGTTTCCATGTAAAACACTGGTGTACTGTGTATGTGTATGTGTATGTTTGTTCATTTTTTCATTTCTTATTTACTCTGCAGTTATTGGATGATAATGCTTCATTGATATAACACTTGGATTATATGGTTAAAAAGGATTAAATTGCTCTATTACTGATTCACCCCCCTTCTTAGTGATCCAACACCTTCAACCTTTAGACTTTGATGGCCCTACTCTGAGAATCAATGGACTACCTCCATGTGTCACTTTCGTGGCACCGATCTAGTTTACCCCAAAAAGATATGAACCATCTGTTAGAGTCTTGCTTCCTCCAATCTGAGATGTTGATGTAGTAGAATCAACTGCCTTAGTTCTGACATACACAACCACGTGTCTTCTCCACGATCATTGATATAAATCACTTTGAATTCATCTCAGTCGTCCATCGCTCTACCTCCATCGGGGTGTATTTTCAACTTCGACTCCAAAATGCAGACTTTGAAACACTTGATGTTGTTTCGTCAGTCCCCGAACTTGGTTATTGTTAGTCGTTGATCTCCGTGCCTCTCTGATCGATCGCCACCATTGATCGAAGCTTACTTCTCAAAGTTTCTTTTCACCTCGTGCTCTAAATGTGCTATTCCAATTTTTTTTTACTACTGCTTCAAATCCCGAACTCAGGATGGATGCTAGCCGTCCATCTAAATAGACCTCCCTCCAAGATCTAATCTTGGCCATCCATTTTCAGTGCACAGTTATAAGCCTGGGCACCATCATTGATGATCACAATCAACTCTTGATCTTATTCTAACGGTAGTTGTTCCTCTTAAACTATAAAGATAATTTACTCTTTGTTACTCCTCGTTGCACATAGATTTTGAGTTTGATCATTTAACCTTGATCTCACTTTGTTCCCATTGTGAATTCGATTGATCCTTAATCGTACTTGGGCATCGATCTCTCCGATGATCGATGGTTGATTTCAATCATACCTACAACAAAAACTCACCTCGAATCCCAAATCCTGCATACACACTTTAAGCAAGAATTCATCACTGTTCAGAAATTAACTTCTGCACACTCAATCTTGCTGAGATTTAAACATACATGATCCACACAGAGATATTTAATAACCAATTCGACACAACACTCGAAAAAAGTGACATCATTACTCAATCGTACAAGACTATACATACACGTTACATAATGCTTCTTAATGGCCCTTTCAACATCTCCCTCTCTGTGGCCCGATTCTCTATTTAATTGGCCACCCTCCATGCCCGTAGGCTTACATATTATAAAGGGAAGTGTCTGAACTGTTAAATCAATTTCAGACCCTAAACACACTCTCTAAAACTTGCAATAATCCCTAAGATCTCTTAGATCGACAACATCCTCAACCACCTCTCACAACTTCTCGAAATCTTCTTTAACAAGGAAGATTCGATTACATTCAACAATCTTAATTCAACAAACCTCATCCTATGCAATCCTTCTAAAAATAAATTAAACATAGGAAATTACATTAACTCAAGAGTAGGGAGCCCACTCCCTTAGTAAATCAAAATACCCCCTAGGTCTAATCAAATGTGCTTGATTTTGAAGGCATGATGCTCTTGCATCAACATGGAATTTCAACAAAGACAATTTCATGCATATCAGTGTAGACATACCTATTTTTCCATTTCTCCACATTGGCATTCAAACTTTGAGTTTCCCATCAAGCAAACTCATCTTCCTTCGTAGTCAACTAATCTTGAATTTCCTCACGAGATGGATACCACCTCATTCTCTGCTTTCATCATTCAATACAAACCTTTAGGTCCTGGAACCATAACCATTTGTTTGATTTTTCTACACTTATGCATGTCCTTCTTAACGTTGGGGGGTTGAATACGCATGGTTCATCCAGAGTTGACCAATAAAAAACCCAAGGTGTCGAAATATCAATCCTCAGCCAAAGACTGAAGAAGGTCTGACCCGAGATGCCATGAGAATCACAAAGACCATATGGTCTTGTGTCGGTGATGGAGGATTAATTACATAGGAATAAATTTGGGTTGGCATTCATACATTCCATTGCACCAAGATTAAAAATTAACAGCATGTAACAACCCCACATACATTCATGGGACACATGATCAACACATCATAAAACAATAATAACTGCGAATTTTATTATATTCATTCAACCAATCACAAACATACATTAAGCAACTCATCAATTGACACCAATAACGCCTTGTAATCTTATACTTCTCCCAGTATTACATTACATAGTGCCATGCGCTTTCTCTCAGACTCTACAAACATTATAGGCCTAGACTCACAACTAGATACATTGCAAAACACAATCATACTCTTCTTAACACATGAACAACCGACTAGCTAACTGACTGGCCAACTGAGTAAATATTTTTCTATCGTTGTTTCTCCCTTTTATCTTCTTCTCTACTCTAACACTTTGTCATTTTCAGTTCTTCCCCACTCGCTCCTTTGATTTCCATTCTCATCCGCTTCTATCACCCGCATGTAATCCACATAGCCTTTTTGGAGTCATGGTAGTCATACCTACCTTTCCATCTCATCTCCTTACATCTCCATGATCTCTCGTGCTGCCTGGAGTAATCATTCAAGAATATTTCTTGAAGATTCTTTTCTTCATTCTAACGTGCATGCAGTGTCCTCTTAATTTCTAGCATACATCAGAAAACTCGGACTGGTGCACATTGGCAAAACTCAGATTGACACACATTGGCAAAACTCAGATTGACATGCATTGAAAAAACTCGGATTGGTGTGCATTGGAAAAAAATGAACTGGCATGTGTGCCTTATGTCACCCACTATGCATTTGTTGGAGTGTGCGCAAAATTTAAAATGTGTGCAAAAAATGAAATGTGCGCACAACTTTGTTTGTGTGTGTGCATGATCTTTACCCAAAATGCCAACAAGCTTCCACAACTCAAAACTTTTCCCATTAAATTTCTCGATCTCTATTTTTGAACTACTCGCCATTTCTTTTCATCGCAAGAATTGATACCACAGAGCTCCCATTGTAAGAAGGATTATCACAAACTCGAGCCAAACCCCTGATTACAAAGGCATCCTGCTGAAGCCAATAATTTCTTTGATGCCAAATGTAGATTTTAACCTTGTACAATTAATTACTGCAAATAGATTCTTAATAAAACCAGAAAAGATACAATGACACACACACATTACACAAATATTTTACCTTAGAAACCCAAACTAGGAAAGCCAACAACCTGTTTAGAGATGCACCTCTAATTCTTATTCATCATCAATATTTATTATTTACAATACAATATATATAGGATCCCACAACATCCAAAACCCCTAACCCATTGACCCATATTAGTCTGCAACCCTACTTCCTTAACCAAAATTAGAAAACCATCAACGAAAAACCATGTGCTGAAAAAACCACTAAAAATAGACGCACATGGGATTGGTCGTGAAAACAATATAACATATACCCAACATATTTCTCAACACAATAATAGTTAGAAAACCTCTACAATAAAGGACCATGAGTTTGATAGTAATTTAGAATCATAGTGAAAGTAGGCTTCTAAACCAAGGTTCTACAACTACTTATACTTCATGGATCTATCTAGTATCATGCCCACCAAAGAAATGATTTGACAATGATAGGAGTGATAGTTTTCATATGAGATTTTAACTTCTAGATAATATATGCAACACACAATTAACAAAGTCTTATCCATGCTTTTACAAACAAATTTTATATAGTTACTTTAAGGTAATCCAAACAATATATTTTTAAACAATTACAACTACTCAAAATAATGGAATCCTATCCTCTATTTCCTACTTCATAATTACTCATAACTTTAATAGTCTAGGAGATTCTTTACTTAACATTCACATTACGATACAACAATCACTCAATAAGTTTGATTGGGTTATTCAATTATTTAAACTTTAACAAAAGCAAAATTTAAGCATACACATCTTTTACTCATATGTACATATCCATATATATTTTATTATCTAGGCAGAAGGTGTGAATCTTTATTGCAGGTGTATAAAAGTGACAATTGTAGTACAAATTGCATCCGTATAAAATTTCAAATCTATGTTCACATTGGGAATCAATGTACTTGTTGTTATGGATGAAGTTGAGAACATACTCATCATGAAGACCCAAATTTTGACAGTGTTTTAGCTTTTAGTCATTGTATCTCATATCTTTGGCCTCAAGAATCTTGGTTGACACAATAGTAGTTGGAAAACTTCTATACCAAAGTACCATAGATTTGATAGCAACATTGAGGCATAATTGAAAGAGCGCATCTGAGCTAAGGCTCTGTAGCAACATATGCCACAAAGATGCATATCATGTGAACTTCAAATCTTTTTCCATTATGTCCCAATATTCATCGCTCAAGTTTATATTCAACTTTATGAGGTTTGGTAGTTCTATAGAATCTTTCACAACAAATCAAACTTGTTATCCACCTTATGAGGTTTGGTAGCAACTAGCAACAATTCTAAATCATCTTCCACAACCATAGTTAAAACCAAAGAAAATTAAGATGAGATACCACTTCCATAAGATTAGAAAAAATCTAATATAAACTTAGAAATGCGATTAAAGATACCTTAAGGCCTTTCATATTCAAACTAAGTAGAAAATGGATAATGACATGATAGAATATAGGTAAAAGGATGGTTGATGAAAATGAAAAGATAGTAAAAGATGTCCAAAAAGGATCCCCATTAATAGGTCTATTGAAATGTGGAGTTTGGGGGGTAGCCATGATGGTCATTCCCTCTTTATACACTTGGGTCAGGACAAGACATTCCTCCATTAGTAATAAAGAAACTTGCCAAGAGTCCAAATTTTGCAAGTGATAAAGAATGACTAGGAAATGATTGTGTTAAAGAGTACATAGATAATATGGATGTTTAGAGTGGAAATGATGATCACTATCATGATGCAAGGTAGAGCTATAGTTTTCCTACTACATTGTCTGGAATTTGAGGAACAAAATTCTATCACTACTTGTAGAATAAAAAATGATAACTCTTAAACAAATGCAAAAGGAACAACAAGAGAAACTGCAAGCTCAAGATTCTTGGTTTTTTCTCCTATGTCACAAGGTCATGCCATGGTACAAGGTATGCCAATATTTGAAAGACACTAGATAACAGGTTAGGCCTAAGATAATACCATAGTTGGAGTCACATGGACTTGTTGTGAACCTTAATGGTGGGGAACAAATAGGGGTTTGAACCTAGAACTCACTAGTAGGTGGTCACATGGTTTTAATACTTGGGGTTCAAATACTTGGAGAGGAGAATATGGTGAAACGAGGGAGTGGATCAATCAAAATTACTTAGTTACTGGTGTTTGTTGAAATGAGGGCCAACCCACCACTTTGTTTACTAGTAGACGCAACTTTTGCTTGCTCCTTCCTCACTAGTTGGTAAGTCACTACCACACGCACCTCAATGGATAAGCAATCGTGATTGCTCCTTCCTCATCAATCACTAATGTTCACTAACTCACTAACATTTGCAAGCTCACTAACGGTCCATGCTTTTATGGAATTTGGTGGTAGCTTAGAAGCATATTTGATAGATCATGATAAATCTTGACCCGACACTTATCTTTCCATTGTCAAGGCCTACAAGAAATTGTGATATAATAAAAAATTTATATGATGAAATTAATATGTAAATAAAAAGGAAAAAAATCATGTAAGAGATTGTGAAATGAGTAAACATGAATACCTGAATCATCTAGACAATCACGAAGTTGACAACAACACATAAGGTGGACAATTCTATTGCAACAACATCTAATCTAATGACTGCAAAAGACACAAAAAATGTGTACAATCAACTAATTGATACACTATTTATTCAACCATATTCAACATTCCATCAATAATATAAAAAACATAAGATGGAAAAATACATACTTGATCGATCTTCTCTTCGTTTTGAAAACAATCCATTCTCTACTAAACAAGGCCAACCACGTGAAGGTGGAAGACAATTTGGCCCCTCAAATGACAATCCATGAATCAACAAAACAATCATATTAGTGCAATTTTGAATTGAAGGCTCTTTTCTAATAGAACATAGAACCACATGATTATAAAGGAATCCTGTGAACAAACATACAAAAGACAATAAAAAATAACAACACTACTTTTCTATTGCATGGGTGTTGCCTCCATAGAATATAATTATTGGATGTTAACTATAGAAGAACTTAGATTAACATATAAAACCTACTTTCTACTAACATAAAACACATAAAAAGAGATGGAACTTTAACTTCTTTGTATTATCACATAAGATTCTTGAATACACTAATAAATATGTTATTATCGTTTCTCACTGGTCTTAGAGGCAACTAGAATTTACATATTAAATTATATTCCTTAATTAAGACAAGAACAATAACAATTTTAGCAAAAAAGGTTCTAAATTAAACCTAATCAAGAAGTGTAAGTTTTAGAAGATTGTATGTTCTTATTTAATACAAATAGATCACTAACCAATTTCCAACAGTGTCATAGCATAGAACGAAGTTTGTTTCTCTCATTACTTGCCAATTCACCATCTGCCCAAAAAGGAAACAGGAACACATTTTTGTAGTGGTCTTCAAAACATATGCAACACTAATCCATAACATGCTAGTTTTGGATCTATTGCCACTATGTCCCGATATTCCCTGCTCAAGTTTGTATTCAACTTTATGAGGGTCAATAACAACTTGAAATAGTTCTACTCCATCTTCCACAACTACTCAAGCTTGTTATCCACCTTATGGGGTTTGGTAGAAACTGGCAATGGTTTTGCAACATCTTCCACAACCATAGTTGGTTTTGCAACATCTTCCACAACCATAGTTAAAACTAAAGAAAATTCGAATAAGCTATCACTTCCCTAAGATTAGCAAAAATCTAGTAGAATCTTAGAAATGCAATTAAAGATACCTTAAGATATTTCATCTTCAAACTAAATAGAAAAATGGATAATTACAAGATAGAATATAGGATACAAAAAGATGGACGATGAAAAGAAAAAGATAGTCAAAATATCTAAATAGAGGCTCATAATCTCCCCCTATATGAATCTATTGCATCTCCTTGTGCAACCTTGTAATCGCTCCTCTAGTCCTTTGAATCAGAGGAGTATGAATATGATATTTCTCATGAAGATTGCTCCAAAAGAAAGGAACTTGACCAGACTTACCCATTACATAATATCCAAATCTAGCATCCTCTTATAGCCACAAAGCTACTTTACCATGCTCACTCACAAGAAAAGAGAATTGATAGTTAGGCGATGGGCACGAAATGAGAGGAACGTGAAACTTCAAGTCTATCCATTGTGTCCCATGTCTTCTTAAAGAATTCACACACAAATTATATTTGTTGAAGCCTTTATTCACGTTTGGATAAGACAAGGGTTCTCTCCTCCTAATTCCAGGAGACAAGACTTCTTGTCTTTGTTGAAAACCAAGTAAAGCATCAACACCTACCTAATTGATTTTCTTTCACATTATATTTTTTCTTTCACACTATTTCATGTGTAAACACCATCTCCTACAAACCATTCAAATTAATCCACAATAACCAAGAATAAAAAGGATAAGGTTAGAAATACTAATCATCATGTTCATAAGCATCGATCATAGTCATCAACGATATCATCATTAACATTCATTAATAGCCATTAGGTCGTAAGTAAAAATCATAAAGGAGGTAACCATCCATAATAATTAATAATCACTATTCAGTAATCATCCTTAGTAATACATGCATGTAGAGGGACATCCTCATCCTATATCGTCAAGTGGAACCATAACAATTTTAAGTCACGTTTCTAAATGTAAGTCAATATCAACTGAAAAATTAGCTCGAGGGGACAATGAGTTCATCATATCACAAGTAACCAATATAGCCAAAACCGAAATTCACAAAGCAAATGCCACTATTAAGCTCCATATATTGAGTCATTACATTTCTATTGTTATATTAGTGTTGTCCTCATTGATTGTTTAGACCCTTTACTGGTCAGCTAGACCCTTTAGTTGTAATTGTACCCTTTACCTCCTATATTACCAAGGAGACTTAGCTCTAGAGATCATCTCATCTTGTTTGTTTGTCATATTGTAAGAGGAGGTTCCCCCTCAAAGAATCTTTTTATTCATTATTTTTTCTCATTCTCAAGGCATGGAGTTACTTCTGTTTCTCTTTTTATGCTAATTGGGTGTTTGGTGCATACCATTTGGTATCATAGGATATGATCATTAGGTTGAACTCCTTTAAATAAGTCATCTTGGTATTTTCTATATAATTTCATTTTTGGAAAGTTTCATATAATGAATTTTTTAGGAGTCCGAGGAGTCATAACAAAGTACCTATCTTCACAATTTCAAGTTTTGGTACAATATAATTTTAGAGACATAGGCTGTGGAAATTAGGGTTTGTAACTAGTCCTGAAATTAGTCTCAAATGAGCCTTCTTGGAATTTTCACTATAATTTTTTTTGGGGGATGGTTTATATAGTGAAAATTTTTCGACCCTATAAAGATAGAGCGAAGTGCATGTGGTAAAATTTTTAGACTCCAATTCAATATACTTTTCAAGATACATGTTGCGTAAGTTAGGTTTTTTCACTAGTCCTAAAACTAGTCTCAAACAAGTGTTTTGGGTAAAACAATCATATATGATTATAGAAAGTTCCAAATTGAATTCCATTAGTTGTATTGAATAGAGTACAAACCATAGTATTTTAGATCAAAATTTCATAAGTTGATTTGAAAATTGGACATGTGGCAGTCCATACAATATTTCTCTCTTGAAAGAGCCAAAATCAACAAGTTTTGGGAAAGTTAAATAGAATTTTCTTGGTGTTATGAGGAAAATCTCTCTATGGCTAGGGGTAAACCACAACAGACGGAAATGACTGCAGAAATCAACTCTAATTTCAAGTATTATATATAAAAAAATATGCTAACAAGACAAGATAAAAGGCCTACCTTGTCCAAATGTTCGATGAAATCCACGTTGAGCGCTTGACCCAAAGCAATACACCTGCAACTAGTCCTCAACAACCAAGAAATGCATGCATACAATGATAATATATAATGTTAGCACATTCGATAGCATAATCCATCAAAATTCATAACAAATACACCCGTGGAATAATAATTCAAATATTTGCAAGATATTAATTGGATGAGAAAAGAGTATTTCTATTAAGATATAATCAACAGAAGTGAATGAGTTACAAACTTCCGTGTCGGAACGGTTCGGAATCGAGACACTAAGTTCCTTCCAGTTGGGCCTCCATCACTTCAATCCTCCACCAAAGGCAAGCTCATATAAGAGAGACAATGAGGTTCTCAATCAATAAGGGAAGAGCTTGGGGGCTGGACAATGTGTTCAGACTTAAAGGACAAAGGGATGCTGATTCAATGTGAAGTGAATAATTTCTCCAGAGTAACTTTGCTCTCAAAGTTGAATTCTTTCTCCTCTTTTCCATAGCTTGGATTTGGCCCATTTATAGCCTTCAAGTGGAACTAAAGGGTCGATTCAGAACATTTCCAGTATATGTAAGGCCAAGGATCATTGATCTCGTGACGTGACATGGAAACCCGACACCATTTTTAAATTTTGGGCACATTTCATGATGTATGTGGGATGTAGTGGTGCAACATGTGTATACACATACTGTAATATAGGCAGGGCGTGTATATGTGGAAAAATAATGTTTTTATCTGTGGGATTTGCAAAAAGAGACTTGAAGTCTACATAGGGAAATGGAAAAATGCCCTCTGTGCAAGATTGTATAGGGTGAGGAAAATATTGCTATAACAGATGCCCCCTAATGTGTGAGGTCAGAGGAGTATCTGCGATGGTCAAAATATATTATAAAACCCAGAAGTGGAGTAATGGGGACCCAACTGGAAGAACTAGTTTCTCATTACAATATGTACTGACTTTGCATACATGGCTGCCAATTTGAATTACACCGCAGATCCATATGAAAATATACCAAACAACTGTCCATGGCCATGAATAGGTAATATTGTTAATATTATGGTAGCTGCAGGAGGCATTTACCCCCACGTGTGAACTTGACGAGAATATAAGACTCCGGGAAGCAAGAGAAACCCTAATGAGTTGGCTAATAACCCTAGAAGCCTTGTCGGCTTAAGAAGATAATTTATATTAGGCTATTAGCCTCCAAGAGAAGAAGTCGACCAGAATTAATAATAATATACTGAACAGACACTTATCCAGAAGGAGAAGTCGACCCCAACAAAACTGGCAGAACCACTATAAATACAGGGCGCCAGTTCTCATTTGTCACATCTCATAATTGCAGTTCTGCAGTTTGGTGCGCACTGCAGTTGCATTTTGGTGCGCAGGTTTGGAGGAAGAGCTGGTGCAATTACAACAGCAACAAGTTCTCATTATTGGCTTGAATATCTCTTGGCTAGGGTTTGGGACTATCTGATCAGTCTTTTGTGTTGCGCTATCCTTGGGGAGAGATGCGCTGCTCTTTGTTTGGCTATCTAGCCTAGGGTTTTCTTTCGGACGAATTCTCAGTCAAGGTTAAGGTGCTCGGAGGGAGGCTTCGGCCTGTGGTTGGGTGACGAGGGTATCGTCAATGGTAAAACGAGCACACCATCTTCTATATTCTAACAGGTTATGGGCCCACACCCCTTTAGTCAACCTAAAACGCTGGAAGGAAACATAGCCGCTAGATATTGAGCTTGTTGAGGAACTGCCACTAGGGTTACTAACAGGAGCAACTTCCAAAAGCATTGCAGCTAGGGTTACTAGCAGAAGCAGTTGCGGAAACCCTAAACCTCTTGTCAAGGCACCTTAAGTGACGAGATTGACCTAATCTCCTGATAGGTCAGTGCACCCTAGCCCAGCGCATCTCTTGGTACACTCAGAAGGCCAAGACGTGAAGTTTGGATTTCTGGTCAAATCTAGGCTTTGACCAAGTCAAGCAAGCCATGACAAACTCTATGAAATATGAGAACAAGCTAGTTGGAGCCTCTAACTTCAGAGCATGGAAGACAAGGATTGACCTCATCCTTGCTAAGAATAAAGTGCTGGATATTGTGAAAGGAAAGATCGTGAAGCCA
>ML776687.1:324626-341615 GCA_009831015.1 Picea engelmannii | reverse complement strand
TAAAGTACAAGCATTACATTATCCATAATGAAGTCCAGAAAGGAGAAAGTGATTTTCCAATACATATCTCCACAGATGAGCAGATAAGCATACATTTTGGTAAAGCCTCTATTCAGGATGAAAGAACCTGCATACTCAAGCTAGAGCTCGTGGAAATGACTCTCTTAGCTAGAAGGGAAGACTCTCCAATATAGAAGAAGGTACACAAACATTTATTTTTGTAATTGAAGTAACTCTCCAGTTAGGAGGGAGCATTGAAAATATTATTTATCTTTGAAAAATAGTCTAGATTGGATAGATGCTTTCCTGTTCGGAAAGTGGATTGAGATTTTTGACGGACAGTGACTTCCCATTGTAGTTAACATGGGAGGCAGAGTGATTGCTGATGTATCATAGACAATGAATTCCCATTATGGGGAGTGGTCTAGGACAGTCATTCTTCTTGGCAGTCACTCTGAGTAGTGGTCAAGTAGAATGGTCTGCCTCGCCGGACAGTCATTCTTTTGAAGTTCACGGTTGTGAGCAGTTTCGAAGAATCCTATGTTTTGGAGGTTGATGCAGGACAAACATTCCTTGAGGGTTATACATTCTCTCCAGGTTACACTTTAGTGATGGAGGAATGGCCCAAGGTGGGGAATGGTCCGGACAGTTATTCCTCGAGGGTAGACTCATTCTCTCCAGGTTACACTTTGTTTAGTGTCAGAAGAATGGACCAGGGTGGGGAATAGTCCAGGATAGTCATTCATTAGGGTAGACTCATTCTCTCCAGGTTACACTTTGTTAAGTGTCAGAGGAATGGCCCAGGGTAAGGAATGGTCCAAACATTTCTCGAGGGAAGACTCATTCTCTCCAAGTTACACTTTGTTTAGTGTCGGAAAAATGGCCTAGGGTGAGAAATGGTCCAGGTTCAGAAATCAGAAATAATCCTTCCTCCTTGGTTGAGAAGAATGGGGTAGATAGCCCATTGTTGATATTCTACATTGAGGGCTGAAATTCTTTCAGATCTCACAGACGTGAGTGAAATATTGGCCCAGATGATCATTTTTGATATTCTATATTGAGGGCAAACACTCTTTTAGATCTCACAGACGTGAGTGAAAGATTGGCCCAATTGATTCAGTTTTTATGATAACATTATTTCTATGCAGATGAAGACTACTGTGGTGGTAGACATTCTTTCAGATCTCACAGATGTGAGTGAAAGATTGGCCCAGATGATACAGTTTTTATCATAACAATGATTCTATGCAGGATGCTCTTAAGATGTTTGTTATGAAGACTATATGACAGTAGATGAGGACCACTGTGGTGAATATGTTCGCAACTACACATTGTTGATCAAGTACTTGTGTTACTTGATGTGGTAGTTAACCACTGGATTGTAGTTATGCACTACTATAAATAGAAACAGGTGTGTTCTATCCTCATTCTAATTGCCTTGAAGACTATCAATAGTTTATTGGAGATAATGATCATTCAGATGAATGATGAATAGATATTTTTCAGACAGAAAACAGTTCAGAGCTTTTACTCCTCTTGTATCACTCCATGGTGAGAGTGACTTATCCAACATCATATCTAACTACTCAGATGAAGTATGGTTTTGAGAGATGATGCAACTGATGGTGATGGTGATGCTCATGATCTAGTCATGAAATAGTCTAGATGACTATATTGATGCTACCGAGTAAATGGTATGTTTTGTGCTCAAGTCCATTACCTGTAAATACCTCTCTAGCTAGGAGGGAGTGTTAATATTATGGTAGCTGCGGGAGGTATTTACCCCCACGTGTGAACTTGACGAGAATAGAAGACTTTGGGAAGTAAGAGAAACCCTAATGAGTTGGATAACAACCCTAGAAGCCTTGTTGGCTCAAGAAGATAATTTATATTAGGCTATTAGCCTCCAAGAGAAGAAGTCGGCCAGAATTAATAATAATATACTGAATAGACACTTATCCAGAAGGAGAAGTCAGCCTCAACAAAACTGGCAGAACCACTATAAATACAGGGTGCCAGTTCTCATTTGTCACATCTCAGAATTGTAGTTCTGCAATTTGGTGCGCACTGCAGTTGCAGTTTGGTGCGCAGGTTTGGAGGAAGAGTTGGTGTAGCTGCAACAACAACAAGTTCTCAGTATTGGCTTGAATATCTCTTGGCTAGGGTTTAGGACTATCTGATCAGTCTTTTTTGTTGTGTTATCCTTGGGGAGAGATGCACTTCTCTTTGTTTGGCTATCTAGCCTAGGGTTTTCTTCCGTAGGAATTCTCAGTCAAGGTTAAGGTGCTCGAAGGGAGGCTTCGACCTGTGGTTGGGTGACGAGGGTATCATCAATGGTAAAACGAGCACACCATCTTCTATATTCTAACAAATACAAAGGTGGTTACATGACAAAGGTTGTCATAGTCACAGACAAGGCCTAGTAAAACCAGTCTCAAAATCAATCTGAAGATATCTGTATACAATGGAGTACAATCTGATCTCCCATGATCACTGAAGTCACACAGGTACTAGTCCCATGAAAGGTAGCAAGAACTCAGGAAAGCTGCGACTATAAAATGACGTCTTCAAGTATTCTACACAATCCGCCAAAGGTGCAAGTATACATCATGTGAATAAAGGAGTTGAGGTCAAACACAATGAAACTTAGTTTGATTACCGGTTATTGAGGTATACTGTTAAGAAATGCGAGATAACCTACCGATGATGAAAGTAGGTATCAAGGCACCAAGTACATTATTACAAGTGTGAATAAAGGAGGGTCAGGGTTGAAAACTTGAAGAATCCATTGATCAGGAGACATTGATGTATTCCCAATTGTTGATGGTGAGAGAACCTGCCACTAATGACTGTAAGCCTCTAGGTACTCATAGGAATCTAGGTCTCATCTCCAGAATAGATGAGCTGAAGTCAATGGAAAGAGACCCGCTGAAAGGAGAGCATTAAGGCATCTCTCATCATTCAGTACAAGGTATAAAGCAAGAGCTTTATGATTTGGACGAAATCAGATGAAGAACATGTTCAGGAACTAATGACCCTATGTGTCTTTCACGTGTGCCAAGTGAAAGCGGTACACGAAAAAGAGCCTCTGAATAAAAACCAACGAGGAAAACTTCTTACAAAGGTGAGGAAACCATTAATAAGGCTAATGGAATCCAAGACATTGCATGAATCCCAATGTGTGAATAGATGTCTTGCCGTCAAACACAAGGGAAACCACCCAGTCAATGACCAATGATGAAATGTCGACTACTGGGTTCAAGGTTACCTACCAATGAGGAAATTAGGACCAGGGTGCACAATAAGACTACAAATTCATGTGATTCTGAGACAAACTGAGGTTATGATTGACATGCAAAGTCAAGAGTTCTGAGGAATGGCCGACATAGGTTGATAGACATCCTTTGAATAAGAGCATGTGACTTATGGAAGAATCTGCCAGCATATAATCAATGCTGAAACCATGAGATGAAGGAGGCATCAATCAAACTCTCCATAGGGATTGGAAGAGTAACCAATCGGGGGAGTAAATTCTCTGTAATGAGCTCAGCTTCCTAAGGTCATGCTAAACCCAAAATTATGATGAGAAGTGGACTCAATTTTTTCTTTCTCTGTTCAAAGGTGACACGACTACTGCCAATATAAGATAATACTCCCTTCCCGCCCATCTTTTTTTGTTTTTTCATAGTGAAATGAATGCTAGGATATAGAGGAGGGAACAAGTGTTGCAAGTAAGCAAAACTAGTTCCAGCAGTGGAACATACCTATGCTCAATGCAAGGAGGTGCATGCAGGAGATGGACACTCGGGGTAATGTTCCCTCCTGGGTATAGGGTGTCAAGCTGTGAAGGATATAAACAAGGCTCTTCTTGGTTGAGGATGCAAAACTGTTGAGACACACGGTTTATAATGCAAAGCGAGAACTGATAATAGGCTCAATACTATAAGCAAGGTCATGAGATGCAATCACAACTTAACGCCAAAAAATGTCATTTTTCGTAATCTTAGTCTACTTGGTTTGAAAAAGGGATAAACTTGTACCAAATAAACGTCCTTTCAAATCAAATTTATGAGTGTGAAAGAGACAAGTTCACTCGACAATCTTTTTAGTTTTTGAAAATGAGACGGAAAAGAGCTTAACCAAGACTCACGACCTTTCAAGTCCAATTAATGAGTGTTAAAGGGACAAATTCACTCGACAATCTTTTCGCTTTTTAGACGAGTAAAAAAAGAGCTTAAATTAGACTCATTGAGAGGTTTCTAGGTGACATGTCATGGGGGAGGCCAAGGACCCTGTGCTGGACTTCTGTGAAAGGTCAACATCTTATGAATAGCCAACACAAGCTTTGGAAAACCCAAGGCTCTCCAAGTCGAGGAGGATAAAGTGCTAGAAGAGGTTACCTTATCCATGATATATCGGAAAATGTCTCTTACTTGAAAGGACATAGGGGAGGCATTGGATACCCTACAAGACCATCCCAATCAAAGGGAACTTCTCTAGGACTTGGAGGGAGAGTACTCGGGGAGTGTAAAATTCTCTGTTGTTCAGAAGGCGCAGTAGCATAAATGCTAATGACATGGTTGAAGGACGCATCACCCTCCAAGGGAAGGGTTGGATTGACCGAAGATTGCATCGGTATGACCACTTCTTCAACCGTTGGTCAAATAGGATGCATGGCAACAATGCTAGGAGACTCACCACCCTAAAAAATGGGGGTGTGGTTGGGCGAGGATTATATCGGCATGACTGTCGTGTCAATCAAAGGAGAAACAAAGTGTGCATAAACCAAAGACGCCTCAGAACCTGAAGGGCCCCCAGGTGAGAACCACGCTTTCGGTATCCCGACAATAACGAGACACAAACGAGTAAGGTGATATCCTTCGCAAGTCTTGCAAAGGAACTTGGGCTTACGTTTGACACGTCTAGGCTTCTCAATCATATGAATGCCCCCAACGTCATTTATAATGGCTGGTGACGTGTTGTCAACGTTACTGGAAGAGGCTGGAGGTTCATCTCCCATATGATGTATAGAGATTGGATATGTGATATCGGTATGACTCACAACGACTAGAGTGATGCCCCCAACATGACTAGCAACAAATGGTTTTTGGTCTTCAACATGACTTGCAGAGGTTGTTGATCAATCTCCAACATAGCTAGTAACAGTTGGTGATGGAGCTCCAATATGACTGTCAGTGACTGGACTAGCGGTGGCGGTGAGTTGTGGCATTTGATACCAAGGTCTTGGGAAAGACTAGGTTTGAGACATTGCAGGCCAGAAAGGATCTTGGTTTACACCTTGTCCCTGTCTGGAAAGGTGGTATTCTCCACCTAATTGATCCATAGAGATTTGTACAAGCATCATCACTGAAGAAAATGTCTGCGAAGAGACAAAAGTATGATAAGGATTATTCAAGTGAGGATATATGTTGCCCCCATGTGAAGGGGTTCCGTGAAGAAGGTGGCATGTACCATAAAACTGGTTCCCTCCATATGAAATACCAGAGGACATATGTGGACCCGCCATGGGAAAAGTGTTTGTAGGAACTGGCATAGAGGACGAAGGATACATGAACGGGGTGTAATAAGTAGAATAACCACCCATTTGAGTACAGGCTCCTGAAAAAGCATGGCTAGGAATGGATCCGTAAGACGAGAGATTCCAACCCCCCATAGTGAGAGTCGGTTGAGGGACATGACTCCTATCAATTGAAGACGTAGAGTGCAGTGCCATGGTGCCCCCAGATCCAAAACTAGGTGCTTAACTCCGGTGTAAGTGGAGCCTCCTGATATTACTGATTATACAATGGATTTCTCCACTCCCTTAGTTAGACATATATGTTGATTTAATAGCCTTGGAGAAGTTTACTCACAAAATCCTATTCCAAGGCTCTAAATCCTAGGCTAGTTTGTGCACCCCAGAAAGATAAAATTGTTACTAATCAATTTTAAATTATAGCATTAATTTTAATGGTCTTGCTTACTCAAAAGGTGCGGTCGTGAAACTAGTGATGTTATGACTCAACAAGTAAAATAAATGAATATGAATACAATGCAAAGTCCTAACTTCAATTTCCAATAAATGATATGCTTTTCAAAATGCAATTTTCAATTCAATTATGCAATTCTAAATAAAATGAAATCTTTCTTTACATGCACTAATATAAATGACAAAGACTCAAGAGATCAAAATGCTAATCAATGTAAAATGCCTAATATTTTTGTATTTTCAATGTAAGAGAATGAAAATGCAAGGACTGAACAACAACTTGATATAAAGACTCTATTGTGTATAGACATAGATAACCCAAGTAGTATATCAAGGAGAAAAACACCCAGCCCAAGGTGCAAGGACAATCAAAATGAAAAGATGATGAGAAAGGCACCACCCAAAAATTCAACCAAAGACATGTTTCCTGTCATTCCACAAACACTTAACATTCACCATAGAGACCCAAGAAGACTCACCAATCATCAAAACCCACCCAACAACCACCAAACACAACAACCAAACAACAAAGGTTGATGTACACGACTGTTCAAGGGAAAAGCATGTATGTACGCAACTTGCAGAAGTACAACAGACGTATGTATGCAACTGTCAAGTAAAAAACCGTGTGTATCTGTCAAAACACATCTAGGTTAAGGAGAAGGCTAAGAAACTTAGACTCAGAGTGAACAAAGACTGTCAAGAAATCATACAACAAGAAACTCAATATGAACGAGAGCAATCTAAGGAGAAAAACAGTCCAACCCCCCCAAAAAAAGACTCTCTCCCCAATATGGTCACCAATTCTGTTACGAGGAAAATCTCTCTATGGCTAGGGGTAAACCATAATAGACGAAAATGACTATAGAAATCAACTCTAATATCAAGTATGCTATATAAAAAAATATGCTAAGAAGACAAGATAAAAGGCCTACCTCGTCCAAACGTTCGATGAAGTCCACCGTTGAGCACTTGACCCAAAGAAATACACCTGCAACTAGTCCTCAACAACCAATAAATGCAAGCATATAGTGATAATATATAATGTTAGCACATTCAATAGCATAATCCATCAACATTCATAACAAATACACCCATGGAATAATAATTCAAATATTTGTGAGATATTAATTGGATGAGAAAAGAGTATTTCTATTAAGATATAATCAACAGAAGTGAATGAGTTACAAACTTCTGTGTCGGTACGGTTTGGAACCAAGAAACTAAGTTTCTTCCAGTTGGGCCTCCACCACTTCAATCCTCCACCAAAGACAAATAAGAGATACAATGAGGTTCTCAATCAATAAGGAGAGAGCTTGGGGGCTAAACAATGTGTTCAGACTTAAAGGACAAAGGGATGCAGACTCAATGTGAAGTGAATAATTTCTCCAGAGTAACTTTGCTCTCAAAGTTGAATTCCTTCTCCTCTTTTCCATAGCTTGGATTTGGCCCATTTATATCCTTCAAGTGGAACTGAAGGGTCGAGTCAGAATGGTTCCAGTATATGGAAGGCCAAGGATCATTGATCTCGTGACGTGACATGGAAACTCGACACCATTTTTTAATTTTGGGCACATTTCTTGATGTACGCGGGCTGTAGTGGTGCAACATGCGTATACACATGCTGTAATATAGGCATGGAACATATATGTGGAAAATAATGTTTTTAGCTCTGGGATTTGCAAAAAGGGACGTCAAGTCTGCATAGGGAAATGGAAAAAGGCCCTTTGTGCAAGATTGTATAGGGTGAGGCAAATCTTTCTAGAACACTTGGAAAATTAGAATTTAGTCAAACTCGTGGCATTAAAAATAAGATATCAAGCTACCAAAATGTGATGTTTTAGACTCACAAATGTAGAATTTTTAGAGTTATAATAGGTGCAAGGTCGACTTGCAAATCCGTCTCCAAATCAGGGTTTTAAAAAGGTATGTTAAATACAAACTTGCATAATTTTTGATTGGATGATCTATTTAAGGTGATTCAAATTGGCAAGAGGTGGTGGGAAACATTCTACACCTACTAAATCTACAAGGAACTCATCCATGACTCCTAGAGAATGGGAAAACTTAGAGAACATGGTATCCCAATTGAGAAACTAAGTTAATGACATGAGTGATAATATGTTGAAACCGATTGATTTGGCATGTTTTCAATAAATCCTTAAATTGGAAAAGTTGATGGATCAAAATATGGAAAAGTTGATGAATCAAAAGGTGGAATTTGAAGATAAAATGGAAAAGTTTATGGATCAAAAGATGGAACAATCATAAAATTCCATTGAATCCATGCTCTTACATACCCTAGATGAGAAGTTCCCTAAAAGTGATATTGTGACCGAAGGAAATCATGAAAAAAAGGAGAGAAAAATTGTTGAACCTCAGTCATATACAGAGAAGACTTTAACACATTTGACTAACACGAAGATTGAATCCCATAATCATGATCATTCATCTCTTCAAGATTTGCATCATCGAGGGTGTTGTTCCGAAAGACTTATTTCTTTCGCTAAATATACCTTTAGCTTTAACCATTTTTTGATTCCACAACTGCTTCCCTTCAAAGCAGGTCACTTGAATTTTATGAATGAGTGGTTCCTAATAAATTATTGCATTGTATGGATATAATTCCAGTTGTCCATATGCATGATGCTTAGCTCCCTTTCTTGTGGTTGGTTGATATATTTTTGCTTGTTGAACATGTAGCCTATTTTATCTTCTAGTGTTGAACTTTTAGGTCTATATTGTGTAATTTTTCTCCATTCATGATCCATGGGATAAGAGAAATCCAACATTGTCCTATATGCAATATCAAGTTCAATGTATAAATGAAAATAAATGGGGGGTTGAGCTTTATACAAATTTTTAATGAGAATCAAAATACTAAAATCACCAAGTAACACATCAATGAGTTTGTTTCCTAAGATGGGTCCTAGTTCTTTTCCTATGGTCTGAATATTGCAACATGCGATTAGTTGATCTTCATAAATATGGGCTATAATCAATCTTAATTCTTTTTTCCATAGAGAGGGCAAACTGAACTTTCAATTTGGAGAAATCTAATTCTTGAATTCCCTAGAATCCTTTTTCTTTTCTGCGCATTTATCCCGTGTCACAAGTATCAACTCCTTTTTAATATTTACTCTTCCAATATCAAGAATCAAATTAATCCTATCTTTGATTCTTATGACATCTAGTGACTCCTGCGACAATGTGTTTAAGAATTGGATAATTTGTCTAGCTTCTTCAACTTTTGAGACACACCGGGCCATAATTTGTTGATACCTAACTATGCATTTTGCACTAAAATAGCCTCAACATTACGAAAAATACAAAATTATTGTATAAAATTATTCATTTCAACATTCATTTTATCCTAAATTCCCTATTTTGCATCAATTAAATGAAGCCTTGAATTTGTTCTAGAGTATCCGGTAAACCCTTCCAGATTCGCCCAAGACTTTGAAAGTGATTCAATTTCCAAATAATTTTAAGAAATATGTGATTGCAAGTTTTGAATAAGATACTTCTTTTATTTTAGAGCATCATTGATATGGGATAATTTCTCCTTATCTGGGATTCTTTCACCTTTCAAACTTTGAAACTCATTTGATAATTCCGAAACCTGAATCTTGTACAATGCCAGTATTTTAAGCATAGCATTGAAATTATCTTCATTACTAGAGATATTCATGATTTTATCATCATCATTCATGATACTATCATTTGAAATAATTATGGAAGGGGCCTGGTTTGGAAGGCCTTTCAACAATCTCTTTCTACAATTTCTGGACTTGAAGCAAATGTTTATCTGCAAGTTTTGTTTTCTCCTTTATTAGTTCATCAATTCAACAAGCTAATTGAGAATTTTAATCTCTCATTTTACGATTTTCCAAAGTTAATTTCACCTTCTCCTCATGAGATGCTATCAACTCTCTTGACTCTACATGCTTAGATTCTGGTATCTTTAATTTTGATTTCTATATCTTTGGAATCCAATAAAATTTCAACACTCTCTTAGCTATTTGATGCATCAACCAAGGTAACGCTATTTCCCTCCAATTCCTTTACCATGGTTGTTCTATCTCTATTTATTATTCTTTCATGCCTTGGTCGTGTGTCCAACTTATTGATCAAAGTCCGAATCTTTTTAACAATTACAATGTATTGAATCAACTTCTTGACACCATTTCTCCTATTTGTTTATGCCACTCAATCATATCTATAACATTGACTTTATTTAGATCAAATTGCACTGAAGTGGTCTTATATTAAGTTTTATTTACATCACCCTCTCCTCTAATACTGTTTGGTTGCAGAACTAAGAAATTAAATTTGTTCCTTTCATGGTCTATAAAGGTTAGAAATCTTAGGACCACAGAGTCATATGAAAATATATATTACCCTTGGCATAAAATTCATTTGTCTTCCTTTCTCATTTGATTCTTGCATTTACAATAGTGAATCAATTCTACTTTTGGATTGAGCTCCCAACTAAGCTTCAAATATATTAATTGAAGACTTATCCCTTTCATTCGAATCTTGAACAATGTTCGAAAAATAGGATCTCGGAGCAATAAAATAAAACAAATGTGGAAATAAAACACAAAAGATACAAAATACAATGGAGACACAGATATACGTGGTTCACCCAGTGTGGGCTACATCCACAAGAGAAATTTCCAGATCCTTCCTTTTATTATTATCCAACAAATGAAGGGATACAACCTACAACATATCCGTTGTAACTTCCTCTTCTTTGTCTCACAATCTCCTCTCTCAAAATACAATATTCACACACATTCAAAGAAACAATAAAATTACCTCATAAAACATGGTTTCCTTCTAGGGAAAAAAACCCTAACATAACTTCTATTTTCATATCTATGAACTTATAATGAACGGTCTAGATTGACTATGAAATTACAATATTTTACAAGGTAATTTTCCCAAAAAATTTCTCTTCGGGGTTGCTGCCCTCGAACCCCCTCCAAGGTGGGCTCCATAAAGTGTTGCCTCCTACCCCTAGACCCCTCCTACTCCATATGTGGGGGAAACCCCCTCCCACACAAACCCGTAAGGTAATGGGGTCCAAACTTGACTGAAACAAGACGTCTAAATCAAGAAGATAATCAGGCTCCACAACCAACAATCTCCCACTTGGATACTGATCACAACAACTCCCTTGTTGTTGTACTTGTTCGATTATGATCCAACTTGGACCTGGAAAATTTCTCATCTTCACCTTCATGCTTGAAGGTCAATTGAAACTAAGCAGGAACTCAGTTTCTCCCTAGCTACTACCTTTGTTAACATGTATGCAAGATTCTGGCTAGTATGTATCTTTTCTAAATTCAATTGCCCATCTTCCAAAATAGATCATATGAAATGGTACCTGAGATGTATATTCTTAGTCTTAGAATGGAAGGCTAAGTTCTTTGCAAGATGAATGGCACTATGGCTGTCACAATACGACCTGCTATTCTCCAACTTCTTTCCTAATTCCTCCATAAAACTCTATAACCAAATCATCTCTTTACTATCCTCTATAGCAGCAATACACTTTGCTTCCATTATTGAAAGTGCAACAACCAATTTTAGTTTTGAAATCCAACTTATTGTTGTTCCACCTACGGTAAAAACATACCCTGTGGTGCTTCTCCTGCTATCTTTATCACCTGCCATATCTGAATCAACATATCCCTGTAGAACAATATTTGAACCTCCAAAACATAATGCATGAGTAAAAATACCTCTCAAATACCCGAGAATCCATTTTACTGCCTCCCAATGTTCTTTACCTGTTTTTCATATACCTTCTCACAACTCCCACTGCATGTGAAATATCTGGTCTTGTGCACACCATAGCATACATCAAGCTACCAATTGCTGAAGAATAAGGGACCCTAGACATGTATTCTATTTGCTCATGTGTCTTGGGACACATTTCCTTGGTTAATTTGAAATGGCTGGCCAAACATGTACTAACTGGTTTTGCATTCTGCATTCTAAACATGTCCAACACCATCTCTATGTACTCACCCTGAGACAATATCAATTTGTGATTTTTCCTGTCTCTTGTTATTCAGATACCAAGTACTTTCTTTGCAACAACCAAATCCTTCATTGCAAATGAATCAACTAATTTATTTTTGAGCACATTTATATCCTATATGTTAGACCCCGCAATAAGCATGTCATATAAATACAATAGAAAAATAATATAGCTTCCATTTTCTATCCTCTTAAAATAAACACAGTTATCATAATGACATCTACTATAACCTTGTTCTGTCGTAAACCTATCAAACTTCAAAAACCACTTCCTTGGAGCTTGCTTTAGGCCATACAAGCTCTTCTTCAACTTGCATACCAAATTTTCCTTCCCTTTGACCTCATACTCCTGTGGTTGAGCTGCATATAAATCTCTTCCTCCAAATCCCCATGTAGAAAAGAGTTTTTTACATCTAACTGTTCAACATGCAAATCTTCTACAACCACAAGACTTAAAATAGTCCTAATTGAAGTCATTTTAACAACACGAGAAAATATTTCATCGAAATCTATACATTTCTTTTGTGCAAACCCCTTTACAACAAATCTATCTTTGTATCACTTTTTGCCTCCATCTTCTTCCTTCAACATGTAAACCCATTTATTTTGCAATGCTCTTTTTCCTGTAGGCAACTGAACCAAGTCCCAAGTCTGGTTCTTTACCAAGGAATCCATTTCCTCTTTCATGCCTTGCTCCCACTTCTTTTTAGTTTCTACCTACATTACCTCTTCATAACTTTCTGGTTCACTAGAGTTAGTCAACAATAAATAAAACAATGAAGGAGAGTATCGTTCAGGGGGTCTACTTAACCTGGTAGATTTTCTAAAAACACTTGTAGGGGTTTGAGGTGCGTGTTGCTCCTGTTGTTGTACATTTTGATTTTTGGGTACTTTTGGAATTTCATTTTCTTTGATTTCATCAAACACTGTTGTTATACATTATTTTGGTCACCCCTGTGATCAACTGACGATATGTGCATAACTCACTTCCGTGTTCCTTGAAAATACTAAATGAGACTTTCTCCATGAGAAAAGTGGATCATATTTCCTTCCTTAAAAACCATATAAAAGGAGATCATCGCACCCTGCTCAATGCTTGGGGTGCGACGATGCTTGATCGTCATATGCTGCACCAAAACTGGACTGCACCGTCGCCGCAGGCTGCCTGTGCATAAGGTGCGATGATCCTCAAACAAGAGGAAAAAGTGAAATTCACGAAAGTTCTAGAAGGGAATCTTCTAGAATATGAGGTGGCTTCCAATCGGTTTGGATCTTACTCGCTTCTCTGATTTAGTGGGATCATCCTAATCTCCTCATCCATCCCTCTTTCACCCTATATAAAGAGGGATCTCTCACGGGGAAGGCTAGGCTTGCTTATGCATGAAGAATTATGTTGTAGATTGTACTTGAGATAGCTTTGTTTTAGCTCTCCAAGTCTGGTTGTGAATTCTCTTTATCAAAAGCATTGGAGCAAAGGTGTGTGTGTGTTGAAGCAAAGGGCCATTTGAAGGGACCTTGCAACATCAAGGCTTGGGTTGTATTCTCCACTTTCATTTAATATAATGCAATAATACATTTCTTCCCTATAAAGGTGTCTCTACTTTATTGTATAACTCCTTGATATTATACATAGACTTCATTGGAATACATATATCGTTGTTCTCTCTCTTTGTTGGTTTGTGCTTCTTAACAGGTTCACCATCCCACAAATCCAAAGATGGAGCGGCAAGGACGACACTAGCGAGGATCAAACATCATTTAAATGGTATGCTATTTGTTCCTCTTTGAACTAGTTTATATGACAATGAAATCTAAGGAGAAACTTGTATTCTACCCTGTTTTGTTCTAGCTTCTTGTTGAATTTAGAGAGATTAGTTTGTGTCTGCACTTACTGATTTGTTCGATAACAACTGTGAATTCCGTGTTTTCCTTTTCCCATTTCTTTCCCTGCAACTGATATTTGTACATGACCTTTTAATTGAATACCACATCTCTACTCCTCATGACTTTATGATTGTCATAATCCCACAAGCGATAACCAAAATCATTAACACTGTATCCAATAAATATACACTTCTTTGATTTTTCCTCAATCTTTGTTCTATTTTCTTTATCAATATGGACAAATGATTCACAAGTGAAAGTCTTCATAAATGAGTAGTTTACCTTTTTACCTATCCATGCCTTCTATGGAATGCCACCATACAAGGAGCTTGAAGGATATTTGTTTATTAAGTAAAACAAAATATCTACAACATCTTCCTAGAACTATAAGGGCAACCCAGCATGCAATCTCATACTCCTTGCACGTTCCATGATTGTATTGTTCATCCTTTATGACACACCATTTTCTTGTGGTGTTCCTGGAACCATATTCTCTGTATGAATCCCATGGTATGAACAATAATCATCAAACTCCTTGCTGCAATATTCAACTACATTGTCTGATTTGAGACACTTGAAACTTTTTTCTGTCTCAATCTCAACCAAAGCTTTCCATTTCTTAAAAGTGTAAAAAACCTCAATTTTTTTTTTCAAATGCAATAAACCCAAGTTTTTCTAGTTTCATCATCAATAAAATTAATATAATAACGAGAGCCACCAAGAGATGATACCTGAGCTGGTCCCCATACATCTATATGCACAAGCTCTAAATTTTCACTCTTCTTTTCCTTTCCAACCCGAGAAATTTGACTATTTTTTTTCCATAAACACAATGTTCACAAAAATCCAAATCAACTTGTTTAAGAACTGGAAACAAATTCCTTTTGTGAAGTATCTACATCCCCTTCTCACTCATATGTCCAAGCCTATGATGCCACAATGTTGTATCCACACTTGTAGAAGCTAAAGATATTGAAGAGTCAACATTACCAGTACATAAATACATTGTACCTACCTTCTCTCCTTTTTCCATTACCAATGATCCTTTAGTGACCTTCCATGCCTTATCTGTAAATGTAGATATACAACATTCACTTGACAACTATCTCATTGAAATTAGATTTCTTCTTAGATCTGATATATGTCTCACCTCTTTCAGTAATCATTGGTTTCCATTCTTTTTCTTTATTTGTACCTTACCCATTCCAACAATTTGACATGGTTCATCATCACCCATATAAACCTGTCCAAAATCACCTTGAAAATAATCTTGGAAATATTTCCTATGGGGTGTGGCATGAAATAAAGCCCCTAAATATACTACCCAAGATTCAATAACATCATCTAAAGAGAAAATCAAAGCATCTTGTAACACATCACACGTTACATTTTCTTCCTGATTTTTCTCTAGTTGTCCATCTCTTTGATTCTTTAGAGCTATTCTATCTTTCTTTAGATGTCCTTTCCCCCAACAATTCCAACACTCTATCTTTCCTAGTATGGATTTGGATCTTCCCTTTTTATAATTCCCGTGGTTCCCTGAGCTCTTTCTTGTATCCTTTTGTCTTCCCCTATTCTCCACGATCAATGCATTACCTGATGTCTCACCTATGCTTTTCCATCACATTTCCTCGCTAAGAATAACACCAACAACATCATCAAAATTTAGAGTGTTTGAACTATATAAAAATGTACTTACAACCATGACCAAGTTGTTCCAACTTTATGACAATGAGCACAAGATTAGAAGATCCCTAACCTCATCTTCAAAGTCGACTTTTATAGAACTTAGGTGATTAATAACTGCATTAAATTCATTTAAATGGTCGACAACAAACCCACCTTCTGATATCGTCATATTAAATAATCGCGTCATTAGAAATACCTTATTCGAGGCTGAGGGTTTTTCATATAATTTAGCCAATTCCTTCATTAGATCCTTCATTGTCAATTCTTTTGAAATATTGAAAGCCACCGATGTTTCCAGGTAGAACCGTATCATTTTCAGTGCCTTTATGTCAAGAATCTCCCATTCTTCATCCTTCATACTCGCTGGCTGCTTTTCTTTTTTGCTCAACAATAGGAAAAGATCCTTCTGATATAAATAATATTCCATTTGCATCTTCCATAACTGGTAGTTTTGTCGATTAAATTTCTCGACCTTAAACCTTGCATCTTCCTCCATTGTACCCACTCGAACCAGGAATCCTCTTTTCCTGCGAGTTACCTTTCACTCTGTTGGTTAGTCTGTCCTATATCCTTTTTGAGTTTGTTGGCCTAGGGTTCATGTCTGTTCAGGTTTCCAACAAAGCCTCTAAAACTATTGACCCTACTGGTAACCCAGAAGGCAACTCAACGCACAAGGTGCACTGTGCCATCTCACCCAAGATAGTCTTAATGGGTGGCTGCAATACTCGTGTTTACAGCCTAGGATTGAGTGAGGGATCTGATAACTGAGTTTTGGAAGTGCTACTGTAACTTATCACTGCAATATACCATTATCATGATTTATGAAAGAAATATAATAACTCATTCATTTAGCGCATTTATATCTAGTAAGACCATAAAGAAATACATGCATTCAATCACACAACACAGATGTTACCATGGTTCACCCCCTCGTGGGCTACGTCCACAAAGATTTGGCTCTTAGATCTTTTATTATTGTTATTCTGTCATTACAACACTGTGTGCTTTACAATTCTCCTCCGTTGGGTTGAGATCTATTATGAGGTGGACTAGATCGCACCAGGATCCTCAGCCTGTGATCTAGCCCTCAAAATCTACCCACCCCTCACCTCTCTAGCTTAACAACTTACAAAAGTAGGTCATACGTCAAAATCTTACACATAATTTGACTCTCTGTAATAACGACTAGTCTCCCTTCTATTGACGATTAATCTCTCTTTTTTAGACTTAGGTATCTCTATTTATATGTTTCTGGCTCTTTAGCCATTACAAAATATTACAAAAAACCTAAACCTATCGTCGTTAGGTCTTCCATTGATCCAGGTGGATATCGGTGGCCACCCACCTTTTCCGACTGGCTCAAAACAGTTTTCTGG
>ML776687.1:307654-319830 GCA_009831015.1 Picea engelmannii | reverse complement strand
CAATGGGGACCATTGCTTCCTAAGGAGGGAGGATTGATCTAGGTGGATATCGGTGGCCACCCACCTTTTCCGACTGGCTCAAAACAGTTTTCTGGCAATTTTGGCAATTTACTATTTTTAGCAGGTTTTAACTTCCAGGGCCACTTTGAGGGCCTAAATGAAGGTTTTTTGAGACCGAGGTTATCAATGATAGTCGAAGGCATATTGAGCCCCCAAAATTAATCTCCTCGATGATACCTTTCCAACGAGCTATCACATGCCTAAAACAGAGATCGTATGCAAAAGTTACGACCCCGGGAAGTTGATGTACTAACTTACCGAAACGGGGCCCACATGACTTTTGGCGCTTCATCTCCTAGGGTTAGGTTTTTGGATGTCTATGACTTTTGGCATTCCCGTCTATTGTAAAAAGGCCTCTAGAGCCTCATTGTAATTATCTTCTCACGGATGCGAGTAGCAGCCACATCTCTTCTCAGAGATAAGCTACCANCGCCCTAGCTAGTTTATTTCCATTCTGTCTGTAAGCATATTTCAGTCATTTGTTATTAATGAAATGAAGTCTTATTTCCGTTGCATCTCTACGTTTATGTGTATTTCTGTATTTCATTGTGTTCCTACATAAATCCGGATCATCCATGCATGTCCATGTGCTGCTCTTCCTTCCAGCTGTCGCTTTCCTTATGCAAGCCTTATTTCCCAAAATCGCCTTGCTTTCCGCTTTGGTCTACTTCCAACAGGCCGCCAACACTGAGATGTGGCTTGTCCCGAGCCACCTAAACTTTGTGCGCTTCGTCAATCTCCCTGGTGATCGTCTGGAAATTTTCCTTGAGCTCTGATGCTTGTGTTTGTGCCTGCGTGGTCTTCTCCTTGAGTGTGTCTACTATCTGGGATGCAGTTTCATCACTGATTAATCCTACGCACTCTACCTGAGTATGTGCTATATGTGTCTTGGATTCCTCTGCCCGTGTAAGGACTTCTGACACTCGCTCTTGAAGCCGTTCCATTTGATCCCGATGCTCCTTTTTCTGTGTTTGCACAATGGTAAGTTCTTCCTGCAATTTCTTCATTTCCTGCACCCCTTTGACACGCTCTGTGATAGGCATTGTCTTTTGCCTCTGCTTGAGGTCTTGGATAGTTGTGCTTATCCTCTCTTCTTCCTTTTCCCATCGTTGGACTTGCTGGTCCTCCTCTAGCTTTTTCCAAAGCCGTGCTACATTCTCGAACAAGTCAGCTGCTATGCTAACCTGTCGCTCTATCTCCTTTAGCTGCTCTACTACTTCCTGCTTTATTTTCTCCTTTACTGCTGGTGGAGTCATGGGTGTGAGCTGTTCATGAAGATTCTCGATCTCCTTTTGATATTGATCGATTGCTTGCACAATCTGATCAATCTTTTATGCTGCTGTGAGTTCATCCCTCTACGCAGTTTGTGGAATCTTCTCGTAAGTTCTTGCTACTTTTCCTTCTAGTCTATTCGTGCGCTCCCTCTCCTCTTGGGTCTCGAACTTAGCCCATTCACATATTATTTCCAGTGCATCCTGCTTCTTCGTTGCTTGTTGTAATTTGACTATGTCTATGCGTGCCCGAGACTGTACCTCTTGGGTAACGCTGACCTGCAACTTGTGTAGAGATTTGGATGGTATCTGCGACAATACCAGTTGGATTTGAGCTAAGTCCTTTAGGGGTATCGTCCCCACGATATCATCCATGCAAAACATACTGGGTGTAATGTGGAATGTCGCATTTAGCTACGGTATCATGTGGATTGTATCTCGCTCACCTTCTTCCAGTCTTTCTTAGGCCTATGATGTTGATGTCCCTATTCCTATGTTGTTGCCTACTGTCTGCGCTTCCCCAATTTTCTTGAGGAACTGTCGCATGTCTGCCATCTCCTCTTAAATTCTGTCTCTGTGGTGCACGACATTGTCAAAATCCTTAGATATACAATCCTGAACCATTCAGGCTATCATCTTTGCATCATCCTCCATGATTGTATAATATGGGGGTGTTCTCTGCACCTTCATTTTCTTGCGCGCGCCTCTCGTCTGAGTGGCTGGTCGCTTATTCAATCCTGGTTCTTGTGGGTTGGGGATTGGTGTATTCCCCTATGATTCCTCGACCTGTTTCTATTGTTCTTGGGCCGACTACGTATTATTATTCTTCCCCTTCTGGGTCCCTATCTTAGCTGTCCCTTCGTTTGTCTGCTTTGTTTTTGTCTGGCCCATCCTCCATTTCTTGGGCACTGGGACTTCTTGAGGCTATGTTTCTTCCTACCTTGCGTCCTCTTCTGTTGTCTTTGTAGGTATTTCTTGGTTGAGGGATGGAATCTTCTAGTCGTCTTCCAAATATTTGATATCCATGTTGATGTCGCCCTCCGTAATTCAGTAGCGCATTTGTAGCCACTGCTTATTGGGGTCCTTTCATGCCTGTATCCACATCGCTTGTCATGTGGCCTTGAAGTTGGTGATGTCCCGGTACTATGCAATAACCTGTGGTGTTATTCTCCACATGTTGGATATATCCTCCTGCATGTCACGAAGGTATCCTTCGAATACAGTTGCGTTTGTTTTCTTCTGCTTAGCACCTGACACAACGCCAAGTGATAAATACCTTGCTCCACAATTCGACTTGGGTCTAGTGCCGAAGAATGTGTAACTCGGTTTCTTTCATCCCATGATAGTTATCAACATGAGTATCCATGAGTAGTGAAATTTTGTTTCAAGATCCTGCGCATCCTTGCAATCATCCATAAAAACATTCAAGAGGTAGGGTGCCCAACCAACTGTGGTGCCCTCGGTACATTGCGCTGCAATTGCGATGAACCCCACCAAAACTTCCTCCCTGTGACACTTTCTCAGCAGTTTGCATGCCAAGATTTTTGCAGCCATCTGTGTCACAACGTCATTGATCCTCTTGATAATGATTCCTCGCATCCCCCTATCAGTACCATATTTCTTCTTCATATCCTCCACAAGTGCTTTCTACTTTGTCTTATCGTCGAGAAATTGCGCGGGATCCATGCCCCGGGATGGCAACCCTATGATCTGTCCAATAAGATCTACGTCTATTGAGACGAGATTGTCAAACCATATGTCCCCGCCATGTGTGACGTCCAACAATTGTTTGACGCAATCACTTGTGTACTTTCCTCTGCCAAAGTGTGGTAGATCTAGAAAACCTAAAATCCCCATTTTCTCCAATCTTGTTTCCCATTGGAATGGTTGTTCAATCGGTTCCCCAACCTAAATTCTGGGAACTTGTATGTTTCTGCTACATTTTGATCCGAGTATTTGAGCTTTTTGATATGACCCAACAAGTCTGGTTTCACCCATACCCCATCTGGTATATGCGGAAAAACAAGGGTTGCGACGGGTTGCTTGTGAGGTGACCTAGGTACCTATTGCTTGTCTTTCTTTGGTGGTGGCTGGCTCGAGGTTCTAGCGGCCATCGTTTGTACTTCAACATACCATTCTAGCCAACTTTTGACATCTTCTACTGTTCCTTCTGGTGGGTTGTCTGACACGGTTGTTTGAGATGCATCTTGCTCAACTGCTGCTTCCTGATTTGTCGCCATTCAATTGACTCTCGGAGTTGCTTCGGTGTTCTCTGGTTGTACCTCCTTCAGGGTTTTTGCGTCCTGGTTCTGTTGCTCCTGTGCCTCTGTCGGCATATCTACAATCATACCCTCCGGTATTGGCTGTTGGATTTCTTCCACCACGGGTGTGGGGTTCACCGATGTTGTATCTGGTGATAGGATTTCGTTGACATTAATGACCTCCGGCGACTGCTGTTCTCCTTCCTGTGATTGTTCCTGTGCCTTGGTTCTAATTCTAGATTGTTGTGTAGTCTGGGTCGACTCTACTTGTTTTGGTGGTGATTTTGGAGCATTTGTTGAGTTCAATGGTCTCTATAACCTTTGTTAGCTACGATCTGTGCTTTGAGAATGCTCTCACTCTCTTTTTCTTCTCCAATCCCGCAATAAACTGTTTGTTCCTTCTTCTGTGTTTTGTATGGTCATCACATGAAGCTTGTTGAGGACACTAGCTTTATGACGGATTCAATGAACCTCCAATTCCTTCATACTTTCCATTACTCTCCCTTTCCATCCCCAGTTGGCACGATTAATGTGGCATCCCATCGGTCCTTTCCGACATTCAATTCTGCATAACTCCGTCGTTTCGTACTACTTTTGCCGTATTTTCGTTTCCCGCTTGTTTCCACTTTTGACCTGGCCGTTGGCCTTGTCCTCATCGAGTTTGTATTCCTGAGTGTGCGTGCTCTTTCTTCATTCGACACACTATGCTTTTGTTGCTACTATTTAGTATATATATATATATATATTATTGCGCGGTGGGTGGTCAACTGTCCTTGTACAACTTCAGTCGTCTCCTGTTAATCATGCATCTGAGTTATGTGCCTGACAAGTCTTTCAACAGTACAACTCCTCCATTTGTGATAGTTTTTAACTCGTACGATCCTAACCAATGCATTCTGAGCTTTCCTGGGTGCTCAAATGATTTGCTGTCATACATCAATACTAGATCTCCTTCCTCGAACGTTTTCTTCATGATGTGTCTATCATGCCAAGCTTTGTCTCTTGCTTTATGAACTTGTTGGTGAAATCCTGCTAAGATCTAATCTTCCTCCATGATCAAAAACTGGTTTAGTCTCTCTTGTACTGGGCCTCGTTCTGTCATGTGTGTAATTGTTGCTACGCGCAGACTAGGTACTAGAAATTCTAATGGAACCACTGCTTCCTGACCATATACCAGTTTAAATGGTGTGTACCCCATCAAATTCTTGCATGTAGTCTTGTAGGCCAACGATACTGCTGGTATTTTGAGGTCCCAATCATCCTTGTTGACATTATAGATCTTTGTCAGTGCATTCTCCAAGATTTTGTTAAATGCCTCTACTCTTCCATTCGCCTATGGATGATATGGTGTGCTCTTTTGATGATGGAATTCAAACTCTTCAGTCATGGCGTTGATCGTGCTGTTAATGAAGTGTGTGCCTTGGTCGCTCATCAAAACTCTTGGGCATCCAAATCTAGTGATTACTTGTTCAAATAGAAAGTGTGTTGTTGTTTTCACGCTACAATCCTTCACTGGTGCTGCTTCTGCCCATCTTGTTAGGTACTCTGTCACGGTGATGATGTACCTTGCTCCTGTTCTTTTTGTTGGTGGGTTGATTGGTCCCACAAAGTCTATTTCCCATTTATCGAATGCCTGCAGTGTTATCTGTGGTCGTAGTGGCATCTCATCTCTTATGTTGGGTTTACCTACCCTTTGACAGACATCACATTCCTGGCAGTACTCATTCGAGTCTCTATGAATGGTTTGTTGGAAGGTTTACAGTTGGGAGTAAGCTTGTCATTGATGGCAAGAACAACGATGGTAAAGATCAACATGATCAGCAACGTAGTGATAATGGAAGAGTAAACTCCATTTTAGAATTTCAGATACCAGGAGTTGAAGTGTTGAAACACTTCACCATCGAAGTGTCAAAATCGCATAATGGGGAAATCGCGAAGTGGAGTTGAAGTGTCAAAACACTTCACCACAGAAGTGGCAAAATGGTGAAATGATCCTAGCTGTTGGATCAAGGTGTGATATGGGCCTTCAGATCTAGGAGGTGAGTATGGTAGACCATGTCAGAAAGGACAGTCATGGACCGTTGGATCAAGAGGATGCGTGGCAAAAGATCAGAGCTAGTTAAAGACTCCATTTCAGAGTTTCGTGAATCATGACTTGGAGTGACGAGAATCTCCATCTAAGGCTCAGCGAGACACAAGATCACAAAAAGATCATGACCGTCAGATCACCAAGAACGAGGACCGTTGATCTGAGCTCCATCTCGAAGTCTCGCCTATTGCGACTTAGAGTGGCGAGAATCTCCATCTAAGGAACAACGAGATGCGGGATCGCGAAAAGATCAGGACTGTCGAATCACCAAGGACGTGGACCGTTGATCTGAGCTCCATCTCGGAGCTTCACCTATAGTGACTTGGAGTGACGAGAACCTCCATCTTTGGAACAACGATATGCGAAATCGTGATTTAATCCTAGCCATCAGATCAAGGCGTGATCTGGACTGTTGATCCAACTCCATTTCGGAGTTTCACGAATTGTGACTTGGAGAGGCAAGAAACATAACCACAAGAACGCTGAAATCACGATATGATTTGAGTTGTTGAATCAAGATCAGATCTGAACCGTCGAATCATAGGACAAGTGGCAAGCGATTGGAATCTCGCTGACTTGGAGTCAACGGAGCATGGTGTGGAAACTCGCGAAATATGAAGCACCTTTTTGGCACAACCTATGGTTGCCGCCGGTGGTCACGAGAAGGGAAGGAGTCAGTTCAGATAAGCTCCATTTCAGGGTTTCGGGGATTGCGACTTGGAGAGTCGAGATGCCTCATCTCCAGATTCATGAAATGCGAAATCGCGAAAGCGCTTTATGCATAAGCACGTGGTCACAACCATTGGGCACATCGATGGAAGATGGAGGAAGAAGCTAGAGGTGCTAAGCTTAACCACAGGGATCCCAAAATGCCGAATTACGAAATGGCGAAATAGGAACAAGATTCTTTATTCTTAATCCAACAGTTCAGGTGAAGTTGAACAAGATCGAAGGGCTACTTTTGCGCTTCTCAGTGTAACAACTAAAACAAATGATGATCTCTGCCAGAGGACTCGAAGAGGACTGAGTGTGATCGCCAAAGAAGATGAAGAGTCTCAAGGCATCTTCCAGTGGATTGAGGATTATTGATACAGGCGATTGACAGATGGAAGGGGATTGAAGTCTGTAGCTGAAAACAGAAAGGATAAGCTCATCTAAGACAAAGAAGACGAAGAGTCTCGATTGCCAGAGAGGCTGAGGAATCTCAACATGACATCCAGTGATGCTGAATGCGTGGGAAAACCACCAAAGAAGCTGAAGGGTTACCATGATGATCAGATAGAGCACTCGATATGTGGAGGAGATGAACGCGGTGTGAGCAGGTAGAGGGATTGCGTGCATTGCATGCACACGTAGCACATAAGCTATAAGTACACCATACAGAGAAGAGTTGCGTGTAGTTGGTGTAGTTGTGATTGTCGTTGTTGAAGGTGATTCATGCGTGAAGAAGGAGGGGAGTGAAGCAACTGAATTGAACAGAAGGGGAACTATGCAGTGAATGGACATGGCGCACATAGCATAAAAGGCAGAAGAACAGACAACGCAAGTCATGTGTGCAGGAAGGCAATGAGGCAGACAGAGCAATGAAATGCACTAGAACAGTGATGAGTCTGGTAAGCCATTGTTGAACATTATATCACTGTAATGAGTTTCAGTAGCAAATATTTATAAAACAAGGTGGTAAGGAGGTGCTAGGGAGGACTGTTGTCCTCAGTGGCTCAAGTGGGTGCTTGAACACAGGGAGCTGTAGCTTCCTTCTAGTTGGTGCTAGAGAAACCAGGGAGTTGGTGCTTCCTTCTAGTTGGTGCTAGAGAAACCAGGGAGTTGTAGCTTCCTTCTAGTTGGTGCTAGAGAAACCAGGGAGTTGGTGCTAGAGAAAATAGAGAGTTGGTGCTCTCAGCAAGTTGTAGCTTGCAAAACAGAGGTTGTAGCCTCACAATGAGTTGGTTCTCATATGTATGATAATGTAAAGAATGTAAATAATACTTATCATATAAAGAAGAAGAGGTTTTTACCCTGTATGGGTTTCCTTGAGAAATATTTGTCTCTGTGTTTCTCATATATGTGACTGATGCTGAATGTGCCATTGTTTATTTCCCTTCTTTATTGTGATCATTATTGGGTGCCTTGTAAAGATTTTAAAAGAATCATAATTGTTTAAGCATGGTAACAACTGATTCACCCCCCCCTCTCAGCTTTCCAACATTTGGTATCAGAGCCAGCCCCTTTGATCTAAGGGTACATCCTAGAGCTTAAACATGTCAATCCATGAAGGAAATTCAACCAATAAGGCCCCTCTGTTCAATGAAAACAACTTTTCCTTCTAGAAAGTTAGAATGAGAACCTACATAATGTCGTTAGGTGCAGATGTCTGGGATGTGGTAGATATTGGTTATGTAAAGCCAGTTGTTCTAGCTAATAAGGATGACAAACTAGAATTTAGCTTCAATGCTAAGGCTATGAATGCTATCTTGAGTGGGCTTGCAGAAGCAGAATTCGTAAAAGTTATTCACCTAGGAACTGCCAAAGAAATGTGGGACAAACTCATAAGCAACTATGAGGGTAATGAGAAGGTAAAGGATACAAAGCTTCAAACCTACAAAATATAGTTTGAATAGCCGAAGATGAAGGAAGATGAAACTATTGGAAAATATTTTCTGAGAGTAGAAGAAATGGTAAATGCAATGAAGGCACTTGGTGAAACAATTGATGAACCTTCTTTAGTTCAAAAAATCTTGAGAACTCTCCCAGATAGGTTCAACCCGAAGGTCTCTGCTATAGAAGAACTTAATGATCTAAAAACCTTGGAATTTGATCAACTGCTAGGAACATTGACTGCATATGAAATGAGAATAGTTAAAGATAAACCTAGCTCCAGAGAAGCATCATTTAAAGCAGACAAGAATGAGGGTTCTGAGACTGATGAAATTGAAGCAAAATTTGTGAAGAGACTGAAGAAGGGATCAAGCAAATACAAAGGTAAACTGCCTTTCAAATGCTTCAACTGTGGTAGGATAGGTCATTTTGAAAATAAATGTCCCCACAAAGGAAAGGATCAAACTTGTGATGATGAGGAGAAATACAAACACATAAATTTCTTTAAAGATAATAACTTTAAGAAGAAAAGTATTTGCGTAAACAATGATGATGATCCTTCAGATGATGAAGACAATGATTCATCTATTGAAGATAAACTAAATAATTTCATACTTATGGCCAAAGAGGACTATGACAGTAACATCACAGGGAGTGGTGTTAATGAAGAAGAAGTTGTGGTTGACATGGAAGGAGAAATGATCAGTGCACTGGAAGAGATTGACAGGCTAAGAATCAAGAACAGAAAGCAAAGACAATTGTTGATACAGTTCGAGAAAGACAATAAAGAACCTGATGAAGACCTTGTCCTACTAAAACTAGAATTGGAAGAGGCAAAGAAAATCGAAGAGATTATGAAACAACAACTATCAGAAAAGAAGGCAAGATGTGAAGCATTAGAACAATACGTAGTGAAAACGAGGAAAGAAATGGAGAAGTTTCAAGCCTTGTATAATCAGAATCTATAAAGTATCAAAGCCTCATAAGGATTGGCCACCATTCTGAATCAACAAAGGAATCCAAAGCTGAAAACTAGCTTGGGTTATGAAGAGGGATCAAGCAGTGGTAAGCCAGGAAATGAAGAACCCATCAAGTTTGTCAAAAGTACAACCAATGACAATAACAAACCTGCAGAAACAAAGGAAGACAATCAGCCGCCCAGGTCGAGTAAGGTAAAAGATGCCAGATCTGAATCTGTAGAACAAAGAAGTAATGCTCTCACTGCTGAAAGACGTCATCAGTCTGGAAGAAATCAATTTGCTCAAAGAAGACAACCATTTCCAGGTACAAAGAATTTTTCTATGGCTATTGTTTCTACTGTGCTAACTTTGGTCACAGAGTTGTAAATTGTTCCTTAAGACTTAGACATGAGCAATTAAGATTTCAAAGGAATAAATACTTGCCACAACAAAGGATGATGCAACCAAGTAACAAACCTTCACTAATTTCCAATTACCAAATTAAGTCCAGGGACATGCAACTAAAGAGGTCAAGAAATAATTAACAATCAATGAGTAGACAACATTGCACCAATAAGTTTGACATGTTGAACAATGAGATTGAATGCTACATCTGTCATAACTATGGACACAAATCTATTGACTGTCGTTTAAGGGAATGTGAATCAGATTCGAAATCCCCTACTGAAAATGTCAAGTTTTGGAAGAAGAAGGAAAGTGACAAGTGTGGATTAGTGTTGTCCGCTCAAAGAAAAACGAATCCTTGGTATATAGACAATGGATGCTCCAAACACATGATTGGAGACAAAGGCAAGTTTCTATCTCTAAGTGAAAGAAAATCAGGAAACGTAACCTTTGGAAATGATGATCCAGGGAAAATAAAGGGCAAAGGAATGGTGAGATTAAGTAATGGAAAAGGAAAATCCCAAGATGTTCTACTTGTGGATGGGATGAAACATAATCTGCTAAGTGTAAGTCAAATGTGTGATAGAGGATGCGAAGTGTTGTTCACGTCCAAGGACTGCAAGATAAATTCTGTAAACTCAGGACAAGTGGTGGCCAAAGGGATAAGGACAAAAAATAATGTATATGTGCTGAAAGAAAATAGAGAAGAATGTCATCTAAGCAAACATGATGAAAGCTAGTTATGGCATAGGAGACTTGGACATCTAAACTTTGATCACTTAATCAAAATAAAAAACCTCGAGGAAGTAAAAGATCTTCCGAGAATATCAAAGCCCCAAGATTCAATGTGTAAACCCTGTCAAGTAGGGAAGAAAAACAGGACCCGGTTTAAGTCCAAGAGCTTTACTTCAACAAAGAAACCACTCCAACTAGTTCATATGGATTTACGTGGACCATCAAGACAGGAAGGCACAGGGAAATAAAACTACTTCATGCTGATTATCGATGATTACTCCAGACTTACTTGGGTTGCCTTTCTCAAAGAAAAAGCTAAAGCATTTGAGAAGTTTAAAATATTTAAGGCTTTAACAGAGACTCAAACAGGCAAGAGGTTAAAGGAAGTAAGACCAGATCGGGGAGGAGAGTTTATGTCAAGAGACTTCAAGAAATTCTGCGATGAACATGGGATCAAGAGAGAATACACAATCCCAAGAACTCCACAACAAAATGGAGTTGTTGAGAGGCAAAACAAAACGGTGCAGGAAATGGCCAGGTCAATGATGAATGAGAAGAACATTGGTCAAACCTATTGGGTAGAAGCAATACACACAACAGTCCATGTGCTTAACAAAGCCCACCTTAGACCACAAAGTGAAAAGACACCTTATGAATTATGGTTTGGAAGACCTGCCTCAATCAACCACTTCAGAGTCTTTGGGAGTGAATGCTACATAAAGAATAATGATGAGAACCTCGACAAATATGCTAACAGGGCTAATGAAGGTATATTATTAGGGTATGCTACAAACAATAAAGGATATAGATGCTATAATAAGAGGCTACATAAAATGGTTGACTGTATTGATGTAAAAATTGATGAAGGAATCCCAGCAAGAGAGGTGTACAGTAATGAGTCTTCTATAGAAGACAAAACTAAAGCTGAAGATGAACAGGTCCAAGAATCAGAAAATGAAGACTCTGAATCAGATGAAGACTTAGACACTCAGGCAGACTCAAATCAACAGTCAACTACAAATTCCTCCTCCAGAATCATTCAAAAGAATCATCCTGCAAGTCAGATAATTGGAGAAAAAGACAAAGGTGTACAAACTAGGAGAAAGCTAATCAAAAACACCGAACAATCTCATATAGCCTTCGTATCCATGATGGAACCCAAGAATTTTAATGAAGCCAGCAAAGATGACCACTGGGTTAAAGCAATGAATGAAGAACTTGATCAGATTGAGAAAAACAATACATGGGAGATGGTTCAAAGACCTGAAGGTAAAAACGTCATTGGCTCCAAATGGATCTTTAAGAATAAGTTGAATGAGCAAGGACAAGTTATCAGGAACAAAGCAAGGTTAGTTTGTAAAGGCTATGCTCAGATAGAAAGACTGGATTTTGGTGAAACATTTGCGCCCGTAGCAAGATTATAAGCTATCAGAATGTTTCTTGCCTATGCTTGTCATAAAAGGTTTAAAGTATACCAAATGGATGTCAAGTCATCCTTTCTAAATGGAGATTTAAGTGAAGAAGTATATATGGAACAACTAGAGGGTTTCAAACTGTCTGATAACCCTGACTTAGTATGCAAGCTGAAGAAAGCTTTATATGGTTTAAAACAAGCCCCTCGAGCCTGGTATCATAGTCTGGATACGTATCTCAAAGAAAAAGGGTTCAAGAGAGGAACAACTGACAACAATCTGTATATTAAAACAAAGGATAATAATTTTCTCATCGTACTGGTCTATGTAGATGACATCATCTTTGGATGTAATAAGGATTCATTGGTACAATGGTTTGCTTCTGCCAT
>ML776687.1:267647-306846 GCA_009831015.1 Picea engelmannii | reverse complement strand
GTAGCCGTCACATCTCTTCTCAGAGATAAGTTGCCACCATTCTAGCGAGTCTTTCACTCTGTATTTTTACAGTCTCTGTACATTTCTTTCATTAATAGAAATCGTGTATTACTGTATCTCTGTGTTTATGGTTGTATCTCTGACATATTCCTGTTATATTATTGGATATATGCGATATAGCTGTGAATTTCTTTATTATATCTCTGCTCTCATTTCGTGCCGAAAATAAATCTGGATCAGTGGTATCAGAGCAGGCTGCTCTTGATCATTTTTTCAGTGCATGTCCCCGATGAGGTTCGAGTATAGAAAGTTGGGTCTTGAGATTGTCTCTTTCGAAGACAATCACTCTCGCACACCCAAGAAACCCTCAATGGCAGAAGAAAAGAAAAAACAATGGAGCAGACGATCCTATCAATCTGTTGCTTGAGCAAGCTCTCACGCGACAAAGGGATGAAATGATGGAGAATTTTGCCCACATCCTTCAACGCCTACTGATAGAATCAGGTGCATCTTCATCAAGTGACCACTTTGGAGGCACCTCACCTTTCAAGGTACAAGTTAATTTTGATATTCCTGTATTTGAAGGACAGATAGATGCAGAAGCCCTAGAAAAATGGTTAACTCTGCTAGAAGGTTATTTCTCCGTTCACAACTTTTCCGACAAAGAAAAGATCACCTTCGCACTCCTTAAAGCTCTCCCTCATGTAAACATTGGTGGGAAACTTACTGGGAGCAAAGTTCCACAGAGGAGTCTGGAATATATGGGGCCGATCCCACTTGGGATTTTTTTGTGGATGCAGTAAAAGAACAGTATTACCCTGTTGGCAACTATGAGGACGAGTACATGAGATGGACCACACTATGGCAAGAGAGGGGCCAAGCAGTTCCGGAGTTCACCAATACCTTCCATACCTTGCGCACCAAGTTGGGTATCAAAGACTCTGAGCGACATTTGGTTCTAAAATACCGTGGGGCTCTACATAGATACATCCAGACTGAAATGGATTTTTTGGACATCTCATCACTCGGTGTTGCTTACCGATATGCTGTTAAAATTGAGTAGAAATTTAAGCACCAGAACAAACGGGAATACGATTCTACAAATCCGCAACAACCAAAGTATGACAAGACGACCCTAACAAACAGTCTCCCGAAAATCAGTCCAAGACACAGGAAAAGAAGGGTCCCGGGAAGACAAAGAAGGACACCGGAAAATGGTGTGATTTCCACAAAAGTCCCTGGCACAACACCGATGAATGTCGCTCAAAACAGTCACTGGTGGCCGAGATCAAAGACAAGGAGCTGAACTCTTATTCAGAATCTGAATCTGAAAATACTGGTAAAGGACAGATCATTGACGCAGACCCCACTGCTATTGTCACGACTGCAACAATTCAACCAGAAGAGCCAACAGATCCTGAAGAGGGGGAGCGCCTTTTTCATTCACAGATGTGGGTGAAGGGGGCCCCGCTGCATTTTATTGTTGATAGCGGAAGCCAAAAAAACCTCATCTCAGCAGAGGTCGTCAAACAGTTGGGATTGTCGACAACACCACACCCGCAACCATACAATATCAGGTGGCTTTGGCAAGGACGAGATCTCCGTGTCAGCCAATAGTGTCGATTGTCATACAGAATCCAACCCTTCAGGGATGAGGTATTATGTGATTTGTCCCCACTGGATGTTTGTGATGTTCTCTTGGGCCAACCATATATGTGGAAACGCCACGTTGTTTATGAGTCTCGACCCCGTAGTGTCATTGTTACTTTGGGGGGTCATCTCTACATAATACCAGAGGTAGTTTCGACCACTATTCCACCTAAAAAGTGCCTCAAGGTAGTATCTCATACTGCAAAATTCAGCTTCTTCACAATCTGTTCAAAAGGAGAACAAAAGGACACTGCAACCACTATAGCCCTGCCCTGAGCACCTTCTATCTAACAAAAGCAGGTCGACAAGGCTGCACCAAAGTGTAAAGATTCCTTCTACACATCGTCCTCTAATGTATCTTGACTTGTTGAACAACCTCAACCTCAACAGGTTTGTGACAGATTTCCACAAATTGAGCAACGCGACGTCTCCAACAAGACAAACAACTCACCAAGATGCAGATCCAGAAAACACTTTTCCCTCTCCCCCGGGAACTCAACGCAATGGAGACCATTTCTTCCTAAGGGGGGAGGATTGATCTAGGTGGATATCGGTGGCCACCCACCTTTTCCAACTGGCTCAAAACAACTTTCTGGCAATTTTGGCAATTTACTATTTTTAGCAGGTTTTAACTTCCGGGGCCATTTTGAGGGCCTAGATGAAGGTTTTTCGAGATCGAGGTTCTCAATGATGGCCAAAGGCATGATTTATCCCTCAAAATGAATCGACGATACCTTTCCAACGAGCTATCATACGCCTAAAACGGAGATCGTATGCAAAAGTTACAACCCTAAGAAGTTGATGTACTAACTTACCCAAACGGGGCCCACATGACTTTTGGCGCTTCATCTCCTAGGGTTAGGTTTTTGGATGTATACAAATTTTGGCATTCCTATTTATTGTAAAAGGGCCTTCAGAGTCTCATTGTAATCATCTTCTTTCGAATGTGAGTAGCCGTCACATCTCTTCTCAGAGATAAGTTGCCACCATTCTAGCAAGTTTTTCACTTTGTATTTTTACAGTCTCTGTACATTTCTTTCATTAATAGAAATCGTGTATTACTGTATCTCTGTGTTTATGGTTGTATCTCTGACATATTCCTGTTATATTATTGGATATATGCAATATAGTTGTGCATTTCTTTATTATATCTCTGCTCTCATTTCGTGCCGAAAATAAATCCAGATCACCCAAAGGGATGTTCATTTCTCAAGAAAAATATCTAAGAGAAATGCTGAAAAGGTTTCAAATGGAAGATTATAAACCTGTGGGTACACCTGTGGTAACTGGATGTAAATTAAGCAAGGATGATGATTCACCTGATGTTGATCAAATCTCATATCGATCAATGATAGGAAGCCTCTTGTACATCACAACATCTCGCCCAGACATAATGCATGCTGTAGGAATGGTAGGAAGATATCGGGCTGCACCTAAACATAGTCATTTGCAAGCTGTCAAAAGGATATTCAGGTATTTGAAAGAAACAATGACTTATGGTCTGTGGTATCCTAGAAATCAAAATCTTCAGCTAACTGCTTATTCAGATGCAGATTGGGCAAACTGTGTTGATGAGAGAAAAAACACCAGTGGAGGAGCATTCTTCCTGGGTGACTCCCTAGTAGCCTGGCTTAGTAAAAAGCAAGGTTCCATTTCTTTATCAACCACAGAGGCAGAGTACATTGCTTCTACTACCTGTTGCACTCAAGTATTATGGATGATTCAGATACTTGCAGAATTGGAGGTAAAATACACTGCACCGATCCCAATTCATTGTGATAACACTAGTGCCATCAGTGTGTCTAAAAATCTTGTATTCCACTCAAAGACCAAGCATATTCCCATAAAATATCATTTTCTGAGAGAGAAGGTATCCAATCAGATTGTTCAGGTCCATTACATTCCAACCAYAGAACAAATTGCAGACATTTTTACTAAACCTCTACCCAAGACACCATTTGAATATCTCAGACAGAAGTTGGGTGTTATCCCGTCTCACATGTAAGAAAGTCCATCCTGTCAKGGGGAGTCTTGTATTGATTGCATATCTGATACCTCATAAAATTACTACAACAGCTTAGGGGGAGAGTGTTTTCKTTGACATTGATGTCAAAGGGGGAGAAAAGGAGTTGTCCGGATCGGATGCTACAGTTGGAGGTCCAAACAGATTAGCGCAGCCGTTCAGGGTTGCCATCAATGCCAAAGGGGGATATTGTTGGAAGGTTTACAGTTGGGAGTAAGCTTGTCATTGATGGCAAGAAAAACGATGGCAAATATTAGCATGATCAACAACGCAGTGATAATGGAAGAGTAAACTCCATTTTAGAATTTCGGATACCGGGAGTTGAAGTGTCGAAACACTTCACCACCGAAGTGGCGAAATCGCGAAATGGGGAAATCGCAAAGTGGAGTTGAAGAAACGAAACACTTCACCACAAAAGTGGCGAAATGTGAAATGGAAAAATGATCCTAGCCATTGGATCAAGGTGTGATCTGAGCCGTCAGATCCAAGAGGTGAATATGGCAGACCATGTCAGAAAGGACAGTCGTGGACCATTGGAACAAGAGGACACGTGGTGAAAGATCAGAGCTAGTCAAAGACTCCATTTCCGAGTTTCGTGAATCGCGACTTGGAGTGACGAGAATCTCCATCTAAGGATCAACGAGATGCGATATCACAAAAAGATCAGGACCGTCAAATCACTAAGAACGAGGACCGTTGATCTGAGCTCCATCTCAGAGTCTCACCTATCACGACTTGGAGTGACGAGAATCTCCATCTAAGGAATAGCGAGATGCGAGATCGCGAAAACATCAGGACCGTCAGATCACCAATGATGTGGACTGTTGATCTGAGCTCCATCTCAGAGCTTCGCCTATCGTGACTTGGAGTGACGAGAACCTCCATCTTAGGAACAACGATATGCGAAATCACGATTTAATCGCATCCGTTAGATCAAGGTGTGATATGGACTGTTGATCCGACTCCATTTCAGAGTTTCGTGAATCGCGACTTGGAGAGGCAAGGAACATAACCACAAGAACGTTGAAATCGCAATATGTGAAATCGTGATATGATATGAGCTATTGAATCAAGATCAGATCTGAATCGTCGAATCACAGGACAAGTGGAAAGCGATTGGAATCTCGCCGACTTGGAGTCAATGGAGCATGGTGTGGAAACTCGTGAAATATGAAGCACTTTTTTGGCACAGCCTATGGTCACCGCCGGTGGTCATGAGAAGGGAAGGAGTCAGTTCAAATAAGCTCCATTTCGGGGTTTCGGGGATCGCGACTTGGAGAGTCAAGATGCCTCATCTCCAGATTCACGAAATGTGAAATCGCGAAAGCGCTTTATTCATAAGCGCGTGGTCACAACCATTGGGCACATCGATGGAAAATGGAGGAAGAAGCTAGAGGTGCTAAGCTTCACCACAGGGATCCCGAAATGCTGAATTACAAAATGGCGAAACAGGCACAAGATTCTTTATTCTTAATCCAACAGTTCAGGTGAAGTTGAACAAGATCGAAGGGCTACTTTTGCGCTTCTCAGTGTAACAACTAAAACAAATGATGATCTATGCCAGAGGACTCAAAGAGGACTGAGTGTGATCGCCAAAGAAGATGAAGAGTCTCAAGGCATCTTCCAGAGGATTGAGGATTATTGATACAGACGATTGACAGATGGAAGGGGATTGAAGTCTGTAGCTGAAAACATAAAGGATAAGCTCGTCTAAGACAGAGAAGACGAAGAGTCTCGATTGCCAGAGAGGCTAAGGAATCTCAGCATGACATCTAGTGATGCTGAACGCGTGGGAAAACCGCCAGAGAAGCTGAAGGGTTACAATGATGATCAGACAGAGCACTCGATATGTGGAGGAGATGAACGCAGTGCGAGCAGGAAGAGGGATTGCGCGCATTGCATGCACAAGTAGCACATAAGCTATAAGTACACCATACAGAGAAGAGTTGCGTGTAGTTGGTGTAGCTATGATTTTCGTTGTTGAAGGTGATTCATGCGTGAAGAAGGAGGGGAGTGCAGCAGTTGAATTGAACAGAAGGGGAACTGTTCAGTGAATGGACATGGCGCACATAGCATAAAAGGAAGAAGAACAGACAGTGCAAGTCATGTGTGCAGGAAGACAATGAGGCAGACAGAGCAACGAAATGCACCAGAAAAATGATGAGTTTGGTAAGCCATTGTTGAACATTATATCACTGTAATGAGTTTCAATAGCAAAGATTTATAAAATAGGGTGGTAGGGAGGTGCTAGGGAGGACTGTTGTCCTCAAAGGTCCAAGTGGGTGCTTAAACATAGGGAGCTGTAGCTTCCTTCTAGTTGGTGCTAGAGAAACCAGGGAGTTGGTGCTTCCTTCTAGTTGGTGCTAGAGAAACTAGGGAGTTGTAGCTTCCTTCTAGTTGGTGCTAGAGAAACCAGGGAGTTGGTGCTTCCTTCTAGTGGGTGCTAGAGAAAATAGAGAGTTGGTGCTCTCAACAAGTTGTAGCTTGCAAAACAGAGGTTGTAGCCTCACAATGAGTTGGTGCTCATATGTATGATAATGTAAAGAATGTAAATAATACTTATCATATAAAGAAGAAGAGGTTTTTACCCTATATGGGTTTCCTTGGGAAATATATGTCTCTGTGTTTCTCATATATGTGATTGATGCTGAATGTGCCATTGTTTATTTCCCTGCTTTATTGTGATCACCATTGAGTGCCTTGTAAAGATTTTAAAAGAAGCATAATTTCTTAAGCACGATAACAACTGATTCACCTCCCCCTCTCAGTTGTCCAACATGGTTGGCCACCATAGTCCTGCATGCAATACCTTCTGCGCGGTATCTTTTCCTACGTAATGTCCTCCTGCTATTCCCTCATGGGATTTTATTAACACTCTTGGTCTTTCATGTTCTAACACATATCTACACAAGATGTTTTCTGCACCCATTTTGTATAAATGTCCTATGATCAGTTGATAGTATGCAGCCTAGACTACCAGGTTTTTCTTCTGTGCGGTGTTATATTCTTGCGGGGCAGTATCTGTGCTCAAGTAGTGAATGATATATGCAAAGTATTCATCAACGATCTAGACTGAAAATAACCATGCATCTGGGAAGTTGTCTTCTAAATTCATAGGTTCTTCTCCATTTGTGACCCTTGACAGGTGGTTAGGTCCTGCATTCAATTTTCCTTGCTTGACTATGAATTCAAAGTCAAATTCTTGAAATAGTATTAACCATCGACAGATTCTCCCCCCCAACACTGGCTTGTTGACTAGGTATTTCAGGGCTGAGTGATCTGTGAACAACTTAAAGTTTTTTCCCAATAAGTAATGTCTGAACTTCTGTAGTGCATAGACCATAGCTATGCCTTCTCTCTTTGTGGTGTTGTAGTTTTGTTCTGATTCTGATAGATTTCTGCTCGCAAAGGCTATAGGGTGGTCGAAATATCTCATTCCTGGCTACACCAAGATAGCTCCAAGTGCTATGGCTGATGCATCTACATGTACATGGAATGTCTTTTCCCAGTCTGGAAATACTAGTATTGGCGCGATCACCATGTTTTCCTTCAGGGTATCCAAACCGTGTTGACACTCGTCGTTCCACTGAATCTTTGTATCTTTTCTTAACAATTTTTCATGTGGTGCGGTAATTTGCGCGTATCCTTTGATGAAATTTCTATAGTATCCTGTGTGTCCCAATGTCTCTCTCAACTGATAGATTGTTTTTGGTGGTGGTAAGTTAACAATTACTGCAATATTTGCATGATCTACTGGTAAACCTTGTTTGCATACTATATGGCCCAATAGTATCCCAAACGATGTTCTAAATATGCATTTCTTTATGTTTAATGATATCTGGCACTGCCTGCATATTTCTAACATCAGCCGTAAGACTACAGACTGTCCAATCATCCAAGTATACCTCTAGAAACTGGTGGATGAATTCCTTAAATGCAATGATGACTACTCTGGAAAATATTGTTGGTGCATTCTTTAGTACAAACAACATGACTGTGTACTGGTAAGATCCCCATTTTGTCGCAAAGGTGGTCTTTTATCTGTCTTCCTGTGCTATCTTAATCTGCTGGTAGCCTGAGAATCCATCAGTGAATGAGTAAGCTTCATGTCCTCCTACGTTCTCTAACACTTCGTCCGTGAAAGGTGTAGGGAACAAGTCATGTAGGCATGCATCGTTGAACTTCCTCAAGTCAACACATATCCATATCCCTCCTTGTGTCTTGTCCTGAACTACCATCGGGCTTATCCATTTGGATTCTTCCACTGGTTCTATGATTTTGGCTTCGAGCATTCTGTCGATCTCCTCTTTGACTTTCTTCTTGTATATCGGGTTCAATCTATATGGTCGCTGTCTGATTGGTCTCGCTTCGGCTCTGAGTGGTATTTTCATTTCTCCTAGCTCTCCTGCTATACCCTTCATCTCTGTAAATGTTGTGGGATATAGGTCGCTATACTTGTGCAGTAACTCTGTTATGATTTCTACTGTTTGTTCATCCCAGTAATCTCCGATGCTGGCCATTTTAGGATTCTCAACTGTCCCAATGTTAACTTTATTCACCTTGATCGACGCGACAATAACTTCTATTTCTATAGGTGGACATTCCACTTCTCTTTTTCCTTCCGCTTTCTCGATTTGAATATCACGCGGATTGTCTTCCTTTGGTGTGTCTTCGTGCACATGGTAACATGAAAACAGTTCCTCGACTGTCTGTCTATTCTGTTGTTTCTCTTTTGTTATGATCTCGACTTCTGGTTGCTTGATGAATATTACCCCTCTTATCTTTTTAAGAGCTGCGTCTATGTTGGGGTTCTCATGCTCGAATGAGAAAGTGACTATAAAATTCTGTTGTAATACCGTCCAGTTTGTAGTTCCTCTGCACAGTTCCTGGTTTGCATACTAGTTTGCTGGTATGCCCTCTAAAGTGTGTATAAAATAATGGGGCCATTCCTTTGGGGGTGTCAATTTCCATAGTGTTTTGCACTTCACCAAGTGTTCCACTGGTGCCCCCTTTCCATCGTACTTCTGCTGCTTGTTGTCTTTCTGCTCTGCACCAAACCTTATGCACAGTAATCGCTTACATTGGTACCAATATATGATTGTATCTTTGTGTGCGCCCCACCATCTTGCAGGTGTGGCCTTGAGTGCTATATCAAGTGATAAGAGTCTCTGATTCTTTGAAACTTCATCTTCGTACTCTGCCAAGAATCTTTCCAGATTGTTTATTCCATGGAAACTGGGTGGTTCCCTTATCTCCGTGCCTACCCATCTTACTGTGCAGTCTATTCGTGCACATCTTCTCATGGAAACTTCATGTAACCTTTGTTTCCAGTTCTCTAAATTAATATCTGAGTCTTTCGCACATGAAGTAATGCTCCTCCAACTAAGTATTCCATCTACAGTTGGGTTTCCACAATCTTCATCGTGCGCAGTTTTTCTATACAACTGACTGATTTCCTCTAAGTCTAGGAAAGTGGGTTCTACAAAACTTTCCCCTTCCTATGGGTCTAATGGCACGATGACCCTGTACTTACCTGACTCAAATGCCATCTTTCTTGTCTTCAAATTGATTATGGCCTGGTCTTCAAACGACCAGTCCAAGCCAAGAAATGCTGGATATGGTGATGTGTTGTCCACTATTTCAATTAATTCAGAGTCCGCTTTAGTGTGCATCCCATCCAGGTCTATTGTTACTCCTTTTAGTATACCAATTGGTACGACTATGTGTTGGTTTGCTAGTTTTAGTTGAATTGGTGAACATCCTAATGTGGGCTCTCCCATGCATTTCCATGTCTTCTTTGGCAATACATTAACCTTAGATCCCAGATCCAATATGATATCTCTCATGTTGAAGTCTCCAATGTTTGCATTCAGTGTGAACTCCCTACTTGTTCTTCTCCTTGTATGTAGGTGATTGACTGTCTTTTGTTCTAGTTTTCCTTCCGTCTCCATACTACATATTTCTAATATGTTTTGCAGTATTTTCACACATGATGGATCATTTAATACTTTGACACATGATTGTAATAAGCCTTTGATTATACTTACTTGTCCAATGGAGTGTATCTCGTTGGTATGATCCAATAACGGAGGCATCTCGTATTCTGACGCTTCCTTTCTTTGCTACGCAGTTGAAGTCGTCGCAATGTCCTCCTTTTGAATTCTTGTCGGGCTTGCTTACATATCTCCTTATCCTTCTGTGCATTGAACTACTTCCATGGTTTGGCGTTCTTCTTCACCCATTGGTGTTGTAGTGGCTCTTGTCGAACTGTGTCATTTCCCGTTTTAACTCCTCCGCAGGTGACTATGTCGATGTTCTGTCCTTCATCCCTCGCTTTGGCTGAGATCCATTGAACAATCTAGTTGTTCTGGTTTCTCTTTTCCTGAATATTTACTAATAGTGTCAGACATTCTTACATATCATGGTCTGATGCGCGACAATAGATACATGTTGCTGGTGGAAGTGGACATTATCTTGCATAATGTCTTGATTGTTGACAATTGTGACATACCACTGGTCCTCTACCTCGTCCAAAACCTCCTCTTGCTTGTCCTCCACCTCTATAGCCTGCTCGCTCTCCTCTCGACGCATTATACTGAGGTGTCTGATTGTACTACGCGGTATTGTACTGAGGTTGTGCTGCATTGTACTGCGGCTGCGCGGTATTATATGGTTGCTACGTAGTATTATACTGTTGCTGCACAGTGTTATATGGAGCTGAAACTTCGTTAAATTGTGGTGCGGCTTGCCCCATCATCATTTCTGCCTGCACTCTATATGCATCTGATGTCCTTTCTCACATTAGCTCCATAGTTCTACAATCTTTATTGTTGTGGCCCACTGACTTGCAAAAGTTGTAATATGAACTCTTTGCGACTGTCTAGTATTTCTGCATCATTGAGCAGTGATATGGACCGTGACCTGGTTTCTTATAGATTTCGCACCATAATCCTTCTATTGGTAACGAATTTGGCATTCCTGCTGCCATAAACTGCGCGAATGTTGGACATTCGTTCTTGTGGTGTCCTTCTGTCATGCATGTAGTACACCAAACGACTTCTTGTTTGTCCTTTCTTTTATTCTAGTTGAGTTGGAATGTTAAGTTCTTCAGATCCTCCTTCAGTTCTTCAATGGATGGATCCGTTTGTTGATACTGGTTTTCTTCCAGTTGCAAGGCTGCCTGCAGAGCCTCGACCTGCATCTAAAAATTTTGTTATCGTAGTGGATATTTTAAGTGTGGGAGAAGTGAATTGATGAATAAGTGCCTATGCTGCATGTCGGTCATGAGACATTTCAACTTCCCCTTCAGTCGCTTGAATCTCTGGTCAATCTCCCAGACGGATTCTCCCAGATTTTGTCTAATTTCGATCATCTCATTCATGTACCGATATTCTGAACTCACCTTCTGGAACTCATTTATCAACAGTTTCTTGATGTCTGCAATTGTTCTTGTTGTCCTTGGTGGATTGTTTATAGTTAAGCTCATATCCCAATCCAGTGCGCGATCCCTTAGTGTAATCGCTAGCTGTGTCAGTTTAGTATCTTCTTTTGTGATTTGTTTTGCTTCCCAAATCTTCTCACAGATGAACAAGTGTTTTTTTGGGTCCTTCGAATCTTCTCCTTTAAATTCTGGTAACCTGTTGGTGGGATCGTGGTCTGCCATTCTGAATGCTGACCTACTACCTCCGCGTGGTGTAGATACTTTACTAGTGCTACCTGAATTGGCTCCTCCAGTTGTTTATCTTTGTGTAGACATACTTCCTACTATCTGACTTCTTTCGAACTTCGGTTGTCTAAACGGTGGTGTTCTCTTTGGTGTATTAGTCGCACATGGGTTTATGGGTTCCACACTGATATTAATATGGATAGGATTGTTGCCTTCTCTTCCTGTTCTTGGACCTCTTGTCTTCCTCTCATATGTTTCACGTAGGATTTCCTCAATCTGCTCCACAGCCCAGAGATCCTCTACCTCTTCCTCGTCAGTTGCCAAGCATTCCTTCACGGCTATGGCTCTCTTCTTGGTATTCACCTTGTATTGGTAGGGTACTCCGATACACATCTTTCCAGTTGTCTCCAAGATCCACTTGATCTGGTCGTCATCCATCATGATCGGGTCCAAGGGTTCCTCCTTCTTTCCCTTATCCTTTCCTCCTTCCATTTCTCCTCTTTCTGTCAATGCTTCCCTCCTTCCCCCATGCACACAGGGAAATTTAGATGTCTGAATCCATTGTCATTACACCTTTGTTGTATAGCAGTATATTAATATATGTATACAACGATCTAATGTACCTTTCTTGAGGTCTTTGTAGAAACTCTTCCTCCACTACGCTGTATGACTTCGCCGTATCTACTGAAAACTCTGTTATAAAGCCTGCCACAATACTGTCGAGCCAAAAGTCTACTACGCAGGTGAATTTGTTGTTTACCTGTTGTAACTGCTCAATCTGTACTGAGGTCCACTCTAACTGTCGGATCCGGTTTGTTGCGTGGTTATCCTTCAAACTTAGTATCCAATCCTACAATAAATGTGGAAAATCATATAAAAAGACTTCGTGTAAATTAGTAAACATGTATTTCTCAAGATATTGGCGGGGTGTTAGTCTAGGGTTTCTATTATCTTTCTGTGCATAATCCAACTCTTTTGTCCTTAGCCATCTTTCAATCTCTGCTTTTGTGGGATTCCACAGTCTCAACATCCCCTTCTAGTGGCTCATTTCTCTCTGCCCTAATATTTTCTTGATTTGCCTCCGACAGACCTTCAACTTATCTCATCTACTCAATCCTCTTCTATTCCTATCAATCGACAATAGAACCATTTGTTGGTTACTCTGTCCTATATCCTTTCTGAGTTTGTTGACCCAGGTTTCATGTCTGTTCAGGTTTCCAACAAAGCCTCTCAAACTATAGGCTCTCCTAGTAACCCAAAAGGCAACGCAATGCACAAGGTGCATTGCACCGTCTCACTCGAGATATTCTTAATGGGTGGCTTCAATACTCAGGTGTTTACAGCCTAGGATTGAGTGAGGGATCTAATAACTATGTATTGGAAGTGCTACTGTAACTTATTACCGCAGTATACCATTATCATGATTTATGAAAGAAATATAATAACTCATTCATTTAGCGCATCTATATATACTAAGACCATAACGAAATACATGCATTCAATCACGCAACATATATGTTACCTGTTATCGTGGTTCACCCCTTCCTCGGCTACGCCCACAAATATTTCGCTCTTAGCTCTTTTATTATTGTCGTTCTGTCATTACAGCGCCATGCACTTTACAATTCTCCTCCGTCGGGTCGAGATTTGTTATGAGGTGGACTAGATCGCACCAGGCTTCTCAGCCTACGATCTAACCCTAAAAATCTACCCTCCCCTCACCTCTCTAGCTCAACAACTTACAAAAGTATGTCATACGTCAAAATCTTACATATAATTCAAATCTTTATAATAACGACTAGTCTCCCTTCTATTGACGATTAATATCCCTTTTTTAGACCTAGGTATCTCTATTTATACGTTTCTCTCTTTTCGGCCATTACAAAATATTACAAAAACCCTAACCCTACCGTCGTTAGGTCTTCCATGCATGCACGCGTGCTGTTCTTCCTTCCAACTATCACTTTCCTTATGCATGCCTTATTTCCCAAAATCACCTTGCTTTCCGCTTTGGTTTGCTTCCAACCATGGATGATTTTAAGGACAAAAATTTATTTTAAAATGTAGAAACCTTGGCGAATCTTACTAATCCTTCATATGCCAACTATAAATGATTGGCAATATTTTTGTAAAAATATTCAAATTTCTAAGGATTTTATATAGTTTTTATAAATTTTTGGCGATTTTTGGGGTAAAATAATTTTATACTATAGAATTTGGGCAAATCATTTTTAAAATAGCAAATCTCGTTTTTGGAAAAACCATGGAAAATTATCCCATGAGAAAAATTTAGCCCCTAAAATCATCTCTGCTTCCAACACACTCTGATACCAGTTGTTAGAAAAATAGGATTGCAGAGCAATAAAACAAAACAAATGTGGAAATATAACACAAAAGATACACAATACAATAGAGACATAGAAATACATGGTTCACCCAGTGTGGGTTACGTCCACTAGAGAAATTTCCAGGTCCTTCCTTCTATTATTATCCAACAAATGAATTGATACAACCTACATCATACCCGTTGTAACTTCCTCTTGTTTCTCTCAGAGTATCCTCTCTCAGAATACAATATTCACACACATTCATAGACACATTACAATTCCCTCATAAAATAGGATTTCCTTCTAGGGGAAAAAATCCTAACCTAACATCTACTATCATATCTGGGACCTTATAATGAATGGTCCAGATTGACTACTAAATTACAAGATTTTACAAGGAAAATTTCCTTAAAAAATTCTCTCAGTGTCTTCATAAAGTGCTATCACCTCTCCTTGGACCCCCCCTGCTTTAGATGTGGGGGGGAAAGCCCCCACACACACCCCCGTAAGGTAATGGGGTCTAAATGTGGCCGAAACAAGACCTCTGAATCATGAAGATAATCAGGTTCCACAACCAATAGAATAATTGGTACATGGGAAGGAGTAATGGCCATTGTTGGCTAACTTGATTTTGCAGGTTGTAGCTCTCCTGAAAGAGCTTCAATTTATTCTATTCTTCTTGAGAAAATATTTTTGAATCATCATGCACATATTTTGGGTAAACTTGATTATATGTGTAGATTGACTATGCATTTCCCCCTTTTTAAGATTAGGCTCACCTACATTAGTTTCCTTAGGATAGCTTGACCCTTCTATTTTCTTTTGCTTCTAATCTCCAATCGTTCTGATGAAATTCTAATTGCCAAAGTGACTATTGATTCCACTACCTATCTCACTCCACTTGATACCTACCCTACATCTATCTTGTTGCATTATGAGTCAATGTTATGTGTGATCATGATGTTTGAAACAAACATATTTGATTCCTTAGAAACACCACTCATCGAACTAGACTGCACTACCTACATTTGCATTTGTTAGCCTCATAATCCTAAAGTTCTATAGTCTAAGTATTTTCTAGTTTAAATATTTTTAGAAATTAATTTATTCTAGTTTGTTAGGATAATGACACCTAGCTTCTATGTAAAGAACAACCAATCACATAATCACATGAGTATGATAGGTGTCCTTTACATAGAATCTAGGTGTCCTTATCCTAACAAACTAGAATAAACTAATTTCTGAAAATATTTAAACCAAAAAATACTTAGACTATAGAACTTTAGGATTATGAGGTTAACATTCCCCCCTTTAATATGAAAGTTCATAGTTACAAATACCAAGTTCATATATGAACTTAGTGAAATTTATTCTACCAAGAGGTTCGGTAAAAATATCTGAAGTTTGATTTTCAGATGGACATAATTGAGGCTTGATGATGTCTTTGATGATGAGCGATCTGATGAAGTGGTACTTGGTGTCGACATGTTTAGTCTTTGAATGAAATAATGGATTATTGGACATCTTTATTTCTGATTGAATATCGATTAATAAAGTAGTTGGTGATTTCTGAGTTTCACTGAGATCCTGTAAAATTCTGTGTAGCCATACAATCTCACATGCTGCATCCCAAGATGATATGTACTCTGCCTCTACTGAAGAATTGGCAATTGTTGTCTGCTTTTTGCAATTCCAAGATACTGTTGCTGAAACCATATTCATTAAATAACTTGAAGTGGATGTTCTATCTGTTGGCATGTTTACAGGCAGAGTGTGCTTGTCATTGATGGCAAGAAAAACAACGATGATGGCATGTTTACATGTAATAATAACAACGAACCAAATCTCAAGAGACCAGAAGATGAGAAGGGAAGAATGTGCCAGGTTGGCACCAAAATTATTTTGGGGAGACACAGATGAGAAAGCTTGAGAAGCTCAGAAGAGATCGACCAACGTTTCACGTAGATAGTGCAGAGTTGCACGCAGAGTGCAAGTGTGTGCCAGGGTTGAGGGAAACTTTTTCCAAAGCTCCGGAGAGATAGCATTCTGAGACACGCAACCGAGATCCCATACATCAAGGCTCACAAAAGGATCAAAGGTTGTAGAACCTTTGACACTTAGAAATTCTTCCAAGTTGGGAGGATGCATAAGCTAAAGAGGAGGAGCGACAGTGGTTGTTGGATCACCAATCCCGAATACCTGATGGACTTCAGATCAGAGTCTAGACAGGAGGAGCACAGAGAGGAGGAGATTAGAACTTAGCTGTTGGATCAGAGTGCAAAGGACTAGAAATCGTTGGATCCAGTATAACTGTGAAGAGGATAATGGCCAAGAGCCATCCTCAAACTCGCGATATGCGAAGTCGTGAAATGGTCTGGGTTGTTGGATCCAGAGGACACGTGGTGAGTCATCAACAATTCGCTGACTCGTGAGCTAGAGAAGTCAAATGTGAGAGTTGTAGGAACTCACGATATGCGAAATCGCGATGAGATTTGAATTGTTGGATCCAAAAGACACGTGGCAAGAGATCAACATTTTGCTGACTCAAGAACTGGAAAATTCAAAGGTAAGAGTTGTAGGAACTTGCGAAACATGAAATCACAATAAGATCTGAATTGTTTGATCCAGAGGACACGTGGCGAGAGATCAACATTTCGCTGACTCGTGAACTGGAAAAGTCAAAGGTAAGAGTTGCAGGAACTTGCGAAATGCGAAGTCCTGATAATATCTAGACCATTGGATCATAGAGGGCTGTGGGTTGTTGATCTAGAGTATTTCGGATATCGGGAGTTGGAAGAGTCAGGGTTGGCTCATGTTCAAACACCTGACATGCGAAGTCGCAATTTGATCACAACCATCAATCAAAGTGAGAACGAGGACCGTTGATTCGAGAAGAAAATGTGGCAGACCATGTCAGCAGACCACGTCAGCAAGGACAGGTGGCAGACTACATCAACAAGGACACGTGGTGCAATCAGACAATGACAAGTGTTAAGTTGATTTGACATTTTGGGTACGTGGAAATCACAAATCCGAGTGACACATGGCAGCTTCTCGGCTCATGACACATCATCGAGTGACGCAAGAGTTACGTCACTTCAGGAGTTTTGCTTTAGGATTTTTACCACCAGTACTCACCCAAAGACCCGAAGTCCCAAAGGCCTAAGTCCTGGAGTAGAGGATAGTCGTTGGATTAAAGAGACACACGTCAGTGGATTGTCAACTCCGGGAAAAAGAAAAGGAAGGATGAACGAGAGTTTGAGAATTGAAATCTCTGAAGTCTAGAGACACGAAGAAGATATCGACCGTTGATTCGAGAGGGACATGCGTCATTGGATTGTGGACTCTGGGTGAAATTCTCCGGGAGAAAAAAAGAACTTGAGAATTGAAACTCCCGTAGCCAGGATCACGAAATTGATCTCGTCCATTGGTTTGGAGGGACACGTGTCATCTGATCGCTGAGACCAAGGATTGCGCGTGGAGAAATGAAAGAAGGTAGAGCCATCAATTGAAGAGAACATATGTCAGCATATCTTCCATTGCGTAAGATATCCATTCAACAACAACAGGGTTTGAGAGTTGAAACTCCCGGAGCCCAGATCACGAAGGAAACCTCAGCCGTTGATGGAGGAAGGAGAGATCTAGTCCGCAGACTTGAGAGGACAGATCTGAACCTTCCATTCAAGAGCACTGTCAATATCATGAGATTGACGATCATGCTCCATTGCAGGGACAAAACATGCTCGAGCCTTAATTTCTCATGAGCGGGACGCAATCGAAACCATGGTTTTGGAGAAAGGACGCGTGGAGGCTCGTAGTGAATTGCGGGGCAAAAAGCGGGTTGCCCTCAAACCGCCTATGGACGCGCTCGCAATCGTGTGGTCACATGAAGTTCATAGCCCAAGGTCATATCATGAAAAAGGAGCTAGAGCTCACTAAATGGAGCTTGGGAAGTGCCTTTTGAAAATCCGTTTGGTCACCGCTAGAGGTCACATGAAGGAAGGGGCTTAGAGGCCAAAGAAGTCATAATTGACTGGTTGTAACTGCCGAGACGGATTGATTGTAACTGCAGAAAATGACTGATTGCATCTGCCAGATAATTCGAAGAATATCAGGGTGCTCGCAAGAGGAGATGAAGAGGCTTGAGGTAACTTCCAGTGGAATGAAGACTCATCATAGAGACAATTGACAAATTGAAAAGTGTCGAAGTATGTAACTGCAACAGAGAGGATAAAGCTCGACTGTGATAGAGAAGACGAAGATTCGCACTGCCAGAGAAGGCAGAGAATCTTAGGATAAGCCACTGATGACGAATAGACTCAGTATAACCGCCAAAGAAGACGATGAGTTTCATGGACGATTTGGCAGAGGACTAGGCATCATAAATATACGTAGAACAAAGAAGAGATGGTTGCTGCTGTTAAGTGTGGTTCATGCGGGTAGAAGCATGCGGTCTGCAGCAACTGAAATGCACAGAAGAGGCATAGTGCTTAGAACATAAATGCATATATGAGAGAGGAAGAGGAATCCGAGGTGCGCGTGCAGAGATAAAGCAAAAGAACATAAATCTCAAAGAAGAATGCGATCAGAGAGAGACACTTATGCAAACAGAGCATAGCAGTGTAACATAACAATGATGAGACTGGTAAGCCATAAATAAATCATGTATCACTGTAATAAGTTTCAGTAACGAAGTATTTATATTTCAGGGTGGTATGGAGGTGCTAGGGAGGATTGGTGTCCTCAGAGTTTCAAGTGGGTGCTTGAACACAGGGAGTTGTAGCTTCCATCCGGTTGCAGCCATAAAAACCAGGGTGGCAGGGTGGTGCAAGGGAGAACAATTGTTCTATGTTATACAGGTTGATGCATGTGTGACTGGAAGTTGGTGCTTCCATCTAGTTGGTGCTGGAACACTTAGGGAGTTGGTTCTTCCTTCTAGTGGGTGCTAGAGAAACCAATGAGTTGGTGCTTCCTTCTAGTGGGTGCTAGAGAAATAAGAGAGTTGGTGCTCTCAACAAGTTGCAACTTGCAGAACAGAGGTGGCAGCCTCACAATGAGTTGGTGTTCATAAGAATGATAATGTACATAAAATAAAGATTAATGATCATATCAAGAAGAAGAGTTTTTTCCCTTTATGGGTTTCCTCAGGAAATATCCATCTTTGTATATTTCAAGTGTGTGTTTGATGTTGAATATTCTATTGCTTACCTCTCTACATTACTGTGATTGTCATTAAGTTATTTGTAAAGAGTTTAAAGTACGCATAATTGGTTAAGCACTGTAACAACTGATTCACCCTCCCCCCCCTCTTAGTTGTCCAACACTATCATCAATGTCACCTGCAAAATCAACATCTGAATATCCAACAAGTGTAAATATTTTGTTTCTTTTGTAGAGAAGACCAAATTATTTTATACCATGAATGTATCTCAATACCCTTTTTGTTGAATTTCAGTGACTTTCCCTTGGTTCCTGCATAAACCTTGAAATTATACTGACTGAATATGACAAATCTAGTTGAGTATTTGTCAAATAAATGAGACTTCCAATCAATTGCCTGTACCTTGTACTATTTACCAATCCCCCCCCTTCAAATTTTGAAAGTTTCAATTTCTTCTCCACGGGGCTAAGAGAGGGTTTACAATCTTCCATGCCAAAATTGTTTCACAATTCAATGGCATACTTAGTTTGAATAAGGAATATTTGATTAGGATGTTGAGATACTTCAACTCCAAGATAATAATGAAGTGTCCCTAAATTAGTCATTTTGAACCCTGCTTTAAGTTCTTCCTTAACTTGTTTGATGTGAGATTCATTATTTCATGTTATGATTAAGTCATCAACATAGAGTACAAGTATCACCAAGTGCTTATCTTTCATTCGAAAATACAACGCATCATCTGATTCACTTCACCGAAAACCCACCTTTCGTAGGTAATCATCCATTTTTGCATACCAAGCTCGAGGAGCTTGTTTCAAGACATATAAATCCTTCACAAGTTTGCAAACTTTATGTTCTTGTCCTTCCACTTCAGACCCTTGTGGTTGAGTCATGAAAATATCTTCCTTTAGATCGCCATTCAAGAAGGCACTTTTGACATCCATTTGATGTAATTTCCAACCATTATGTGCAACTAAATTGCTAACCATTCTAATAGTATTCCACTTAGCCGTGGTTGAAAAAGTTGCTTCATAATCAATTCCTCCCTATTGAGAAAAACCTTTAGCAACAAGTCTTGCTTTATACTTGTCAATTTACCATTGGGCTTGTACTTTACTCGATAAACCCATTTACAACCGATGGGATTAAGATCACATGGACAATCAACTAAGTTCCAAGTCTCATTTGCAAGTACTTAATCATATTCATTAATCATTTGTTCCTTACATTATTTATGTCCAACTGCTTCAACAAAAGTAGCAGGTTCAGTGGAAGCATGAGCAAAATTAGCTTCTGATCTTGAAGATCCCCTAGTTCCCGTTTTATTAATTTCATCTGAATGAACATATTTGAGAAGTTGTTCAGCCCACTTTGGACTCTTATGTTGAGGGGATTGTGGATCTAAATCACTATTATTATTATTAAAAAGGGGTTTTTCAAAAACTGAGACTCTTCTTTCATCTAATGTATCTGAGGTTGGAGAAGATTCTTTTGAAGTTTCAGTATCAGAAGAGTCTTTTGCAGTTTCATTATCAGATGAATCAGAAGAATTTTTTTATGAAGAGATGTCTTCTAAAGAAACAAATTATTTTTCAAACAAAAATGTTTTCTTTGACTTGTTGAACTTACCCTTACCCTTAGTGTTTTTCTTCTCTAAACGACTAAGGAGATGATTAGTCTCATAAAATTTTTTACTCTCAGTTTCATAAAAAATACATCTCTATTGACAATGAATTTTCTATCCGAAAGCAACCTATACCCTTTCTTTTCATCAGAGTATCCAATGAAGATACACTTCATACTTCAATTTTCTAATTTAGTCCTCTTTTCCTTAGGAACTAAAGCATAACATGTTGAGTGAAAAACCCTAAGATGATTTACCTTGGGTTTAAAACCGTACCAATCTTCATAAAGTGTTTTTCGATCTAAAGATGATGTAGGTGATCAATTTATGAGATAAATTGCAGTATGGACTGATTCAACCCAATATTTTGTGCTCAACCCTTTAAACTGCATCATAGATCTTTCCATGCTCATGAGAGTTCTGTTCATCCTTTCAACATCTCCATTTTGTCGCAGAGTATAGGAATTTGTTAGTTGCCTCTTAATTCCACTGTCTCGGCAATAATCATTGAATTCAGTTGAAGTGAATTCTCCTCCATTATCTGTTCTCAAAGTTTCAACCTTTTCTCTAGTTTCATTTTCAACCATGTGTTGAAAATTTACAAATTTTTCAAAAGCTTCAGACTTTGCCTTTAAAAAGTACACCCATGTCATTCTAGTGTAGTCATCAATGAACAATATAAAGTATCGACATCCACCGGAAGAATATTGCACTAGACCACATATATCACTGTGAATCAACTGCAAATACTTTGTTGCTCACCATGAGTTGGTTGGAAAAGATTCTAGCTTTTGCTTTCCAAAAATACAAGCTTCACACTTAGAATTTTCTCTCTTGAAAGTTGAAAAACCCTTTACCAAATCTTGGGACTTAAGTTTCAAGAGACTATCAAAGTTTAAGTGACCAAATCGAAAATTCCATAATTTGAATGATTCCACTACCTATCTCACTCCAGTTGATACCTACCCTGCATCTATCTTGTTGCATTCCGAGTCAATGTTATGTGTGACCATGATGTTTGAAACAAACATATTTGATTCCTTAGCAACACCACGCATTGAACTAGACTACACTACCTACATTTGCATTAGATATTGTACATCCTCCTATAGCTAATATTTCCTCTTTAGGATTGTTACGATGAATATAAGATGAAGAATTTAAAGAAATTCTTTGCATTGATATAATATGATATGGATCATAGTGCCAAACTATTCCTATGTTGAAACCAAATGAACTCATCATTCTATTCACAACCTCAAGTGCAGATTAACTTTTGACAATAAAAGCATACACTTGAGTAGGTATGTTTTTTGAAGAAAAATGAGGGTAATCTGAATACAACCTTTTCCTAATATATTATAGAGAAAATATTCTAGGTGGAATGTAGACTAGCAATAAGTAAGGTTGAATCTCACATCCATAAATAATAAGAATAGTAAATTCCTCATAAAGTTACCAGTCCCCCACTTTGCTTTTTGGACTTAGTTGAAGTATTTTCCAAAATTCAATAGGCATCCTTATGGGTGGCTTTCCATAAAAGGTAGTTTGAGTATGAAAAATGAATTTATTAGAAAACTCCCCAAAAGCTTCCTTCATCTTAGTCCAAATAACCATTAAAGTCTATTCAACCATTGGAAGGGGATTACCATCCTTATCTAATTTAATTAGGTTTAAAAGCTCAAATTGTTCACACATGAAATATAACAAGAAGTAAACTAGGTATGATTGGTATCTAAACATCTTGAGATCATGGTAACCATATAATTGCTCATGAATTGCTTGGGCTATAAATTCTTCATGGTGGTATTTAATTGGAGGTAAGCTAGAGGAATCATAATTTTTTTTCATTAGATAAAATATAACCTCATCCACCAACAATTCATAATTATATCCTAGAATCGAGGAAAGCATAGAAATTAATTCTTGTGGAAATTTTGAGAATGCAAAAGCATGTAGAGGAAAAATCAAATTAAGCACATGAACATCATTATGCAAGTAATGATGAATGACTTCCTGCTTATCTTAGGAGGATAAACTATTAATTCTACTAACTATTTCTTCCTCTTTAAAAAAAAATTCTCTTGAAGGTAAAAGAAGCATTTCAAAAATTGACTTAGGATTAATAGAAAATATTTCATAGGAACCATCAATTGAAACTAGAGTGTGACTCAAGGGGTTTCCCCTTTGAATAAAACTAGTGGTAAATTTGTGTGGCTTTGGCAGTTGGAGGATGGAATTACAAACTGCTCTTGAATGCTCCAAAACCATTTTACTATATACACATGGCAACTTATGAACAATTTTGGAGACCGTTATCCTTCAAGCAACTTTTTCTCTAAAATGTATTTATTGTAATTGATAATCCACATATGATTGTCATTGGATCTTTCAAAGGTTATAGAATCCACTAAACCTCAATTACCTCATTCTTTGAAACACAATTTCCACCATTGGATGAATACAATTTGATCTATATTGAGTGTGTTTTATATACAATGATCTTGATGTATTTAGCTATCACATTTAATGATTCCTCCATTCTAAACAATGTTTCTCATCAAACCTAAGAATATTGAATCTTGTTTTCATATATAAAAAACACGAGTAAATGAGAATGGTAGAATCCTAATTTAGATACAATAGGGGGTTAAGCTTAGTACCAAGGAACTACTTAATTCCAAATTTCAATATGAGGAAGTTTGATGGTATATATCCTATAGCATGGATAATCCAGATAGAGAAATTCTTTGATCTACACCAAGTTCCAAATTTACAAGATGTAACTCTTGCATCCTTGTATTTAGAACATGATCAACTTGTCTAGTACCAATGGATTTGTGAACAAAAAAGGATTCTATCATCTCTTGGTCCATTTTTATGGATGAATTGATAGTATATTATGGGTATATTAAGAACAACACATTCTTTAATAAATTGATAAATCTTTGGAAAATAGGTCCAATTATAGAGTACATTCAACAATTTCAAAAGTTGATTCTCAGAGTAAAGAACATTCCAAAGGATGATTTGTTAGATATCTTTATGGGAAATTTAAAGGAGAGCAATCAACATGAGGTGTGTCTCTTGGAACCTAAATCCTTGGAGCATGCTTTTAGTGTGGCAAGGAAAGTTAAAAGGAAAAATATGGCTACTAGAAGGGTGACCACTAACAACTATAGAGAACACCATGTTCCCTCTCTAACCTCACTCAACCTACAAGGTTGACACCTTATCAGATGGATGAAAGAAGAGAAAATGGACTATGTTTCAATTATAACAACAAATATCATAAGGGGAATAAATGTCGTCAGAATAAATTATTCAACATAGATTGTGAAGAGGAAGAATATCAAGAATTGGAACTGTCACAAGATATAAAACTAGAAGAGATTACTTTGATAATATCTTGTCATGCATTGGTTGGCATCAACACTCCTCAAACTCTCAAGATATAAGGATATAACAAAAATAAAAGGGTAACAATGTTGATTGATTCTAGTATTACCCATAAATTCATTAATTACGAATTAGCAAAACTTCTCAATTGCTTTATATACCGAGCACCAAAGTTTCAAGTAACAATTACAGATGGAGGCACCATAAATTGTTAAGGGAATTTCCATAGTATTAAGATCACTATGGGGGAGTAGTTATTAGATAGTCCAATGATTGCAATCTAAATGGGTGGTGCTGATGTTGTATTAAGGGTACAATGGTTACTATAATTGAGAACACCGACTCTTAATTTTCAAGAACTTTTCATGAGATTTTGATCCAGTTGGCTATTGGTGGCCACCCACCTATTCCAAATGGCTCCTCTTGTCCATTTTTAGTTCATCACATTCTTCTGTACTTCTTTGTAATTGTGAGTTCTACACTTTTGGGGCTATCTAAAGCCCTACACATCTTCCAAGTGTATATTTGTGGCCTCTCACCTAATCCAACTGGATTATTTTGTATGTTTTTATGTTAGCACATATTGCTATACTTCCAGGGCCGTTTTGGAGGCCTAAACAATGTTTTTTTTGCTCGCCACACTCAAACTATAGATAGAGTTAGATTTTGATGGTGGAATGTGTAGTTCTCTTAAATACCTTTCCAATGGGCTATCACACACCTAAAACGAAGTTCATATGCAAAAGTTACGACCCTGAGAAGTTGAGGTACCAACTTACCCATAGGGGCTCACATGAATTTTGACGTTTCACCTCCTAGGGTTAGGTTTTTGGATGTCTAGCGTTTTTGCATTCATGAGTAATATCAAAAAGGCCTCTAGATCCTCATTGTAATTCATTCTGCTCAGACATATGCGCATATCAACCACATCTCTTCTCAGAGATAGATACCACCATTCGAGCAAGTGTTTTAGTTCTATAGTTTGACAGTTTCAACCTATTTCATTATTTAATAGAATATATTGTTCACTGGATATCTGTGTTATTCTTCATATCTCCGTGTTTATTGTATTTAGTCTGTTAATCGGATCATTTCGCTCTTAAATCCGGATCATAACATTCGGTGCAGGCCTATTGAGCATCCGTTTGAGAAAAATGAATTACAATGAGGCTCTAGAGGCCTTTTTGATATTACTCATGAATTCCAAAACCCTAGACATCCAAAAACCTAACCCTAGGAGGTGAAACGTCAAAAGCCATGTGGGTCCCTATGGGTAAGTTGGTACCTCAACTTCTCGGGGTTGTAACTTTTGCATATGATTGTTGAGTCTCAGTATTGACACTTATATTACCCTATATTATCTATGTTTGAGTCAATTTTACCTATGATATGTGTATCTAATTGACTGTCTCATCCATAAATACAATTAATGACCTTGATCATGTGCATAGAGAGGTAACTTATGATTAAGGCATGATTTGTTTAGTTTTATTGAGTTAATTCGATTAAATGCTTGATTATGTATGATCCTAATCACTTTGAATCTTAAGCAACATGATCTGGTACCCAATCTATTCTGGTACTAAGGCTCCACCTATTCCGGTACCAGCCTGTGCTAATCCGGTACTAGACAAAATTTAGAATTTTTGAATGTTTCTAGAAGAAATTCAATCTCATGGGTTTTGTCCAGAGCGATGTTTTCATGTGGAAACGTGAGTAAGAATTCACCCAGCTCGCACGTGTGGACCTCCAGCTCAGGGGGAATGATTCTACCAAAATTATCAAAAAACTCAAACTGCCAACTTGCACCTCGATTTCCGTGCATATGGTATCAGATCTAGAAATTCTAATACATGGGTTTTGTACAGAATATGACAAATTGAGTAATTGTGGTTCGTTTTTCAAAATTAGAATTGGTTTTGGAGATATGGGTGGGGGACTAACTCGAATATGCTCAAATTGTTAAAAACAAATTTTTGGGATTTATCCTAAAATTGTAAAAATTGTTTTCTTAGCTTGGGGATTCGGTTTCATCCATTCCTCCATGGATTTTATGTATAAATAAGACCTCATAGGTATGAGTAGAAGAGGAATTACTATGATGTAAGATTGGTTGTTGGAGAATGATACACATTGTGATGTTGAATGAGATGTTGAACTGTTGATTCAATCAATCAATTGAAGGAATGCAAATGTCGTTTTGTGCAATTCAGGGGAATGAGTAAAGTGCTTTAGTCTACAATCTCTTTAGAGGTACCTTGTTGGTTCGACAAGGGCCCACCGCCCCAACCAAGGTAAACCTCACTGTACATGTTTATGTGATTGTGTGAGTGTGCAAATTTAACAATTGTGTTTTGTCAATATTTTTAAATGCATTTTAAACACAAAATTGCTTGCTTTTGAATCAGCGTGCACAATTAGTTTCTTTTTTATTTCTGTAGGGTAACATTTAATTGTTTGATGTATGGGAATATTAAGCAAATGTTATTTTGAGTTTGTGATTGTAGTGTTCTCAGTAGATACATGAACCAGATGACTTTATCTCTCATTTTCATGTTCCATAATGAAGCCTCTCAATTATATTGACTGTTTTCTGTACTACATAGGTTTGATTGAACAAAATTGAGTTATGATTTGAATTTTGTTTAAGAGTGACTAGAGTTGATTGTTAATTACTGTTTTGATTCCTACAGGAAACAATATCTTTAGTTCATCTCTCTAATTCATAAGCTTGGAATGAACAAACTTGTTACCTAAGAAAGAACCTTTTGATTCATTGTTTGTTTGAGAAGTCCTCTTATCAATTTTCTCTTCTAAGTTTGTAACAAAGTGTTAATTGTTGATCGGTTTAGTTGTTACAAGGGACAGATTCAAAGTCCATCTTTTTATTTCATGAGCTTGTAAATGGACATATTCATTACCTGAGCAAGAACCTTTAGATCACATGATTGTTGGATTCGGTTTATGAGTTTTGTTTTCTGATTTTTAAGCTATGTGAGGAAGATAGATTAAAAAGTTGTGAAACAAAGTATTGGTGTTGATTGTTTCTTCTTTATGCTATACTCATCAGACATAGGAACCTATCTATTATCGACACATACAGTGCATCAACTCTACTGATTACAAATCCCGGTTGATAATTTATGTTTGGTAATATATTATGAAAATAATTGCACCAACAATGATCTCCTTTTTAGGCGCGTGATAGCCCGTTGGAAAGGTCTTTAAGAGAGCTACACATTTCAACATCAAACGCTGAATTTGTTTATAGTTTGTCTGTGGCAAGCCAAAAAACACCGTTTAGGCCTCTAAAATGGCCCTGGAAGTACAACAACATGTGCTGACATGAAAACATACAAAATAAGCCAGTTGGATTAGGTGAGAGGCCACCAATATCCACTTGGAATATGTGTAGGGATTCAAACAACCCCAGAAGTGTAGAACCCACAATTACAAAGAAGTACAGAAGAACGTGTTGAACTAAAAATGGACAAGAGGAGCCAGTTGGAATAGGTGGGTGGCCACCAATATCCAACTGGATCATATTTTCTCATAAGGAGGGGGAATTGAACTCAGAGATATCCAAGGGAAACCATCTAAAGTGATAATCTCCAACAACATCACAAAATTGATAAACAAAGGACACCATGGTGTAATTTCATAATCGTGCTCACTGGATGTTCAAACATCTAGACCCTCTATTCCAGTGGATCTCCAAAAAGTTATCAACAATCATTCCAAGGTGTTTAAAGAGATGCATAAGGGTCTTCCACCTGCTTGATATCATGACCATGCTATTCATTTGCAACTAGGAAGTGTACCACCTAACATTAGTCCTTATACATACCCATGTGCACAAAAGAGTGAGATTGAGCATATGGTTCAATAAATGATAGAGGTTGGCATCATTTAACCTAGCTAAAGTGATTTCTCTTCACTAGTGGTGATGGTTTACAAAAACGAAGGTTCATGGCATATGTGTCTAGATTATAAAGATCTCAACAAGTTAACGATTAAAGACAAGTTTCTTATTCCTATCATTGATGAATTATAAGGAAAACTTTTCTTTACAAAGTTGGATTTCCATCCTGCATATCATCAAATTAGAATGAGGCAAGAAGACATCCCCAAAATAGTGTTTAGAACACATGAAGGTCATTATCAGTTTTTGGTGATGTTGTTTTTCCTTACTAACACACCTTCCACATTTCTATGCTTGATGAATCCTATTTTCAAACCATTTCTTCGAAAATTTGTGTTAGTATTTTTTGATGATATACTAATCTACAAAAAAATTGAGCAAGAGCATGTACAACATGTTGACAAGGTCTTAAAACTATTGAAGTAGAAACAACTATATGCAAATCCTTCCAAGTGTACCTTTGGAGTTTAGGAAGTGGAATATTTGGGTCATATTGTATCTCATGAAGAAATTAAAGTGGACCCTAATAAAAATAAATATATGATGGAATGTTCAATTCCCAAAACCTTGAAGTATCCTAGAGAATTGTTAGGATTGTCAAGATATTACCACAAGTTTTTCAAGAATTATAGTCAAATAACAACACCTCTAACATCATTATTGAAAAAGGAGCATTTTCTTGGACTTAAAAAACAACCAAATATTTTTAAAAACTTAAGGAAGGCATGTGTACAAATCATATCCTAGCCACACTTGACTTTACAAAAACCTTTATTATAGAGTGTGATGCATGAGAGCATGGCATTGGTGTAATTTTAATGCAAAAAGTAATGTCCCTTGTATTTGAAAGAAAAAAACTTAAAGGAAATAAATTACTCAAACCCATTTATGAATATGGTGTTGGAATATGTAATGATGCCTTGTGTGGTATTGTTGAAATGTATTAATTTGAAAGTTAATAATGTCTACTCTTATTTAAAATATTTATCCCACATTCATCATGGGGTAAAACACTCTTGTTACCATGTATTATATAAAGAGGTGAAATTACATTTATCCCACATGTATTATTGGGATGTAATTTCTCCATATCTCTTGGTATATAATAGAGTTAAGAGAGTGTCATAATAAATACCTATTGGAATAAATAATAATAAAGACTTGTATATAATAACTATCCTAAAGGGTGGGTGGGCGGGGGCGGGGTTATAATAAGTATTTATTATGACTATTAGGGAAATTAAAGAGATTGGTAAAATAAGTAACCATAATTAATAGAGAAACCCAAAAGTATAATAAATAATTAAATAATGGACCCTAAGGATTGGGTTCTTTATCACGGATGGACTCTATATGAATAGGGAAAAGTAGGAGGAAAGGACATCTCTTTTTTGGGGCACATATCTCTTTGGATGAAGCCATAAAGAGGGTAAGGATACGGATTCACTCACATGGTAGTATATCAGGCGCTTAGGGGTGACTTACTACTAAATATTAGAGTAGCAAGGTCTATGGTTGGGTGGAGAGTCATCCCCCAATTTGTGTTGTGGTTTCCAGGTCAAGGATCAAGGTATGGACACGTTTATGAACTCATCGAGTTGCAGATAAGTTGGGTTCTTAAACACATGTAAGTTCCCCACCCCTGTAAGTTGATTAAAATTTCATCAAGGTTTCCTTATTTCCAAATTATTGGTTATTTAATTGGATAATTTATGGATTTATCTTTGTTAGAACTATGGGACATTACATATGATGGTATCATAGAAAGGTTTTAACCCTTAGGCCCTATGGGCCTTCCTAATTAGGTTAAAAAAAAACATTCAAACAAAAATACTAGAAACATACAATATGAATCATAATAGCAGACGATCCTAAGTCTTACACCAAAATCATTTATTCAAGATCTTTTATATGTAATGTCCCATAGTTCTAATAGAGATAAATCTATAAATTATGCAATTAAATAACCACTAATTTGTAAATAAGGAAAACCTAATGAAATTTTAATCAACTTAGAGGGGTGAGGAACTTACATGTGTTGAAGAACCCAATTTACTTACAACCTGGTGACTTCATAAACATAGCCATACCTTGATCCTTGACCTGACAACTACAACACAAAGTGGGGGGTGAATCTCCATCCAGCCGTAGACCTTGCTACTCTAATACTTAGTAGCAGGTCACCCTTGAGCCCCCAATCTACTACCATGCCAATGAATCCTTATCCTTACCCTCTCTATGGCTTCAACCAAAGAGAGATCCGCCCCTAAAAATATATGCCCTTTCCTCCTCCTTTTCCCTCTTTATATAGAGTCCATCCATGATAAAGAACTCAATCCATAGGGTCCATTATTTAATTATTTATTATTCTTTTGGGTTTCTCCATTAATTATGGTTACTTATTTTACCATTCTCTTTAATCACCCTAATATCCATAATAAATACTTATTATGACCCCCCCCTTTAGGATAGTTATTATATACTTATTTACTATTATTTATTCCAATAACTATTTATTGTGACCCTTTTAGGAGAATTATTATATTCATGATATTATTATTATTATTATTATTATTATTTATTAATAATAATATGAGGCATGACATACACCCCTCCAAGGAAATTTGTCCCAAAGTTATATTTATTATGTTTCTTATAGGTTTTTAATTAGCTCACCATCCTCCACAACACCCTCTGTTAGCTCATGTACCTTCCACAACACCCTTTCCTAGACACGTATAAAGCCACCTACGTGACTACATCAAGCATCAAAAGTCCACATCACAACACCAAGGAAATGTGAATACTCTCTAGTTGTCCTTCTCGACTTTTGAAACTAGGCTTAAAGACTATCAATCTATCCAGATCCTTAAGGCTTGAGACCTCATTTGCCCAAGCATGCATCTAGATCAATACTCACATACACTATGAATCTCGAAAGGATGTCCTAAACTCCCTCCACAACAACTAGGTACAACCTCGAGCATCGATGTGCAATCCCACAACACCACTGTCAAGCAATTCTCCAACCACTCTTCAAGACTTCAACATCAAAATTCCAATACAAGGCATAAGAATTAATGGCATAAATAGTACATTGAGTTGTCCCTAGCCCATAAAATGTTACTAGTAATATTATCCTTCGTGGTTATGGGCTCCCACGAGATCATCAAATAAACCGATCCTCTCGACACACAATCACGACCCTCTCAGCCCACTAGTGGATAACCTGAAAATCACCACCTCACAACATGCAATCGTTGCATTAGTCATTATATCTACATTTCAAAGAAAGAATCCACATGCTAACTCTCGCATGCCATCCAGAAAATACAACATCGTTGTCATCACAACATGAGATATTATCATAAGAAATCTAACCTCCATATATCTTTATTAAGATATAACCATATACATTACATCAACATAATAGTTGGAACCACATATAACATAACATCATGAAAATGATAATCCTTTCTACACATATCACATGCAGGGTAAATAACTATCATAATTCATCAATAAAATCAAGTTTATTAGCCTGCATGATTACTGGCTTTGGATCTAAAGCACTAATTCATCATCAAACATCCTTCTAGCATATGGATATACTTAGTTAAGTTTGTGATGCAAACAAGTTGCTCCTACACCTCCAAACTCGTCTGCTCTCAGGATCGTTTTAAATTCCCTTTCTGCTGAGCCGAATTGGCTCTTTTGATTCGTCTCGGGAATCACTGTGAAAATACCCGATCCACAGGTCCTTCACATTCACCCACACGGTCTTGGCAGCTAACCGTGGTTATCAACGAGTTACTAACGGGGTTCGGGGTTTCGCGGTTCACGCGATCGAGAGTCACTACACTCTCGAATCCCCGATTCGCGACTAGTACCTTCCCTGTATGCGCTGCCCTCTGGGCTCAGCTCGTGGTCCATATGACCATCCCAATAAGACCTCAGCCTTATGTTTATCTATCGGGGTTTCAATCCTGAATTTCCTGATGAGTCCTTTTTCCTTAGCCCCTCCTGGCTAGGCTCCTTCCTCGTATGACCCGTCAACCCACGTGACCGTATCCTTCCCTCCTTTATCGGGACTTCGGAGTTCGCGAGTTTACAATGCGAAGAACTCCCACTCCTGGAATCTCCGATTCCCGATCTCCGATTCCCGATCTCCGATGTCACCTGGCATTGACCGCTGTAAGGTTTGACCTCCTGCCACTTGTCTTATACTCTAACGCTTATGGCCCACACTCTTTATGGTGACACGGAGTGACACCTGTCCTCCACTAGCAATCGTGGTCCCACCTGCCACATCACTTCGGGATTTCGTCGATCACGAACCTGGGATACAAGTGTTCCTTGAGGTTGGAAACCCCGAATGCCGATATGCCGATGCTCTGGATTCGTGCCACCTGTCCCTGCTCTGATCAACGGCCTCGATTGATTCGGGAAATCACCGGTCGCGACAGACAAAGAGTTGAACTCTTGCCTCCGGAAAACACCGAATGCCGAAACCCCGAGGTCCAACTTCAAGGGATCCTTTGACGTGTGTCCCACAAATCGACGGCTCCCGTTGATTCGGGAAATCGCTATTCGCGATTCCAAAAGGTATGAACCTCACACTTCGACAAAAGCCGAATGCCGAATCCCGATCTTCCGGGATCTCGTGCCACCTATCCCGTGGAATCAACAGTTCTGATCAATTCGGGAAATCGCTACTCGCGATTTCAATGAGCACAAGACTCTTACTTCGCCAAATTCTGAAGCCCGATATGCCGATACGCGACGGTTCTTGGTTCCTTCTGCACCTATGGTTTAACTCCCGCGCAGCTTCACTGAGATCGAACGGTCCGCGGGATTTCGCAATTCTCCTCCGCTGAACTCTGACCGTCGATTCTCTCCTTGGAGATTTCTCCCCGTTCCCAGCTTTGCCCTGTCTGGAAATTCTCCTCTGCGAACCCCCTACTTGAGTCTCGCCGATACACACAAAAGCGCTGCCCTTCCTGAGCTTCTGTCCCTTGAACCCTCACAGGATTCTTTGGCTCCTGCACTCCTGCGGAGTCTTCGCGCTCAAAGCGCTATCTGTCCTGAGCTTCCACAAACACTCAGACCCCTTGGGGGGATTTGATCCTTCTTCTCCCTCAGATGGAGAATATCAATGCCTTCCTGTCCGTCTCCCAACTCAAGCAACCTATTGTTGAGTACTCTAGGTATTCAGTAACCCAGTAAAATCTCCCTCAGTGGATGCTTCCTTCAGATAATAGAACTCACGGAGTTCTTTCCTCCTGTGCCATCTGCACACTTACTCAACGCCCTCCAGGCGGAGTCTCTTCTCCCACAGAACATTCAGTAGTTCTGAGTTCCTATGTACCTTTTGCATCTGCTCAATGCCCTCCTGGCAGAGCCTCTCAGAATCCTCAGTGATTCTGGTGTTCGCTTAAGAACTCACAACATAATTCTTTCTCTCTGTACACCCCTGTACATACGCTCGATACCTTCTTGGTAGAGCTCCTACAGAACTCCCAGTAAAGGTTCTGTCCACACCAGTGACTCAGTAACACTGCTTTGACTATTGAGGTGTCCAGTAACCCCAACAACCCTCCTTCTGCATGAGATGTTGACTTCAAGGCTTGTTCCCTCAACGCGTCTTTGTCTGACTCCTCACGAGTTCAGAAGTGCATCCACCGTGCACTGGGATTCAGAGTCTCAACACTCTGTCACGTCCTCATGGCATGAACCCTCAAAGACCCTCAACCTGAAATCAAACACACTCCCTGAAAATGGCATGATAACAACACACCCACATACAACATATACAACGAACACACACAGACATCCATTCAACACAGATCAGATGCAGGAAAAACTGCTATTTGTATTAAATAATGGCAAATGCCTGTATATTTTACAATGGTGTTTCTAATCTCTCCTTGGCTCTTCAACTCAACCATTCCTTTTTTTTTTAAATGAGATCTCAGATCTCTTTTACCTGAGGTGCTCATCGAGCGCTTCCCTCCAGGATTTACCTACTCTAATTAATTTACAATCAATGGCTGTCTAGTCTTCCATCCAGAACTAGATCTCAGCTGATCTATAATAAATGCCTATCTTATCTACAGCCTGCGCAAAGACATGGAATTCATGGCTCACCAGCCTAAGACATTTATTTACATTCAATTCAAATTCAAAATGAGGCTGCACCTCCCTTTCAGCCTTGCATGAGTGCGCGCTGACGTGGCTGACTGGCTGGCATGGAGAGATGCTCCTGCATCATACTCCACAACTGCAAAAATCATGAGCCCCTGCTCATGAGCTTCCCCTGTAATTGTTGGAATCCACCTGGGTCCCAAACAAGCCTGTGGAGATTTTTACCTGCTCCATTCTGTTGTTGTTGCTGTTGCTTCTGCTGCGTTGCTGTTGCTTTCCTTTTTCTCAACCTCTCCTTGCTGGCAGTGTCTGCTGATTTCAACACCATCTCCATGATCTCCTTGATCACTTCATCCAGCTTCCCCAGTGGTTGTTTTTTCTGTTGCAGTCTCCACAGCTGCAAATTTTTTTGGCCATGGGACTGATCATCATGATCCCCTATGCCATCCTCATCCGTTTCCAACCTCACCTGTTGGATGTGCATGCCCTGCACTTTCACCCTGTCTTCTAGGGCTTCAATCTGCTCCCACAGCTCAGCAAGACATATGTTGTCTGTGTCTTCATTCTCTGTTTCTGCAACCCCCTCTGTTGCATTGTTTTCAACTTCATGGCTGAAAATGCTGAGCCATTCCTCAGAATGCTCCTCTTCCTTTTCGACTTCTTCGGCTGTCAGCTTCAGTGCTGCAGCTCTCTCAATTTCCTGGCTGAATTCATTGAGACATTCCTCGAAATGCTCATTCTCTTTACCTTCTGCTGCAAACTCCCCTATTGCAGTCCTTTCAGCTACAATGCTGAATATGTCGAGCCATTCCTTAGAATGCTCATCTTCTTCTTTTTCTTTTGCTGTTGTTAGCCTCAGTGCTACAGCTCTTTCAGCTTGTTGGCTGAAATCATTGAGCTGTTCCTCAGAACACTCATTCTTCTCTTCATCCGCTTGGGCAGTCTCAGATACCTGCTCCAATTTCCTTTCTTTTCTGACAATCATCTCCTGTGGTGACTGTTCTGCTGCTGCTGCTATATCCGCAACTGAATTTTCTGCCCCCTCCTAGGAAAATGGCAGGAATATTTCAATTCCCCCAATCATCAGTATATCATCCTGATGTTCCTCCTCTCCTGTCAGCTTCACCTGCTGATCTAAATTCTTCTCTGAATTTATGAGACCATCAGACAGTCCCATCTGCTCTGTCAGCCCCTCTGGTTGATCCAAATTCATCTGTCCATCCCTGCCCACTTGGCAATATGGGATGTTGTCGCTGCTGCTCCCCTGGCAGATCATGAGATCAACCGATCCCATTTTCATCAGCACCCTTTGCTAAATTGAACTCTCCCTTGAGTCCAAGAGACTCTCAAACAGTCTCAATTTTTCATCCCTGCCCTCCAGGCAGCTTAGTACGCTTCCGCTGCCCTCTTGGCAGTATTCAATTCTTTCACTGCCCTCCTGGCAGTCTTTGAGACCTCGCAGAGATCTCTGATCAACGCCCAGTTGGCCGTTTGAAATTCCTTGGCTGTCCTCACGACAGTCTTTGAGATCCTCAACTGATCCGAATTCATTGCCCTCCTGGCAAACTGGAATTTCTTCCTTTCTGCCCAACCGACAGTATTTGAAACCATCAGCTGATTCCAATTTATTCCAATCATCATCATCATCATCATCATCCCCATCAAGACTTTGTCCTGTCTCTGGCCAACAGTAACAAATCATGTCTTCTTCTGTGGCCCTGAGGTTCTCATCATACCTCAACCATCTTTTCAACAGCCTGCGCTGTCTTATGACCATCAGCTGCTTGACTGGCCATTTCGATTTTGCCTTCTCCATTGGCAATTCGCGCAGTCGTCTCCTCCTCCTATCCTGCCGCATCCGCAGTTCCATATTCTCTAGGTATGCTTTTAATTCATAGAGCTTTCTAGTCTCTTCTGCTTCCTCTGCAAGCTTTTCTGGCTTGCTTTTCTTTCTATGGCCTTCAATAGCCATTTTGCTGTGTCTACCTGTCCCCTTGACAGATCTGCTGCTGTCACTCCAGCAATCCTGAGTGGTCAGATTCATCTTCTCACAGTCCTGCTGACTGTCTATGGACTGCTGCCTACCTGCAAGCAAGCCCTCACAGAGTCCTCCAGTGCTCTGTCTTCTGCCACTCTCCTCTGTCTGCAATATACGAACAGATTTCCAGCTCTGATACCACTTGACGCAAACAAGTTGCTCCTACACCTCCAAACTTGTTTGCTCTCAGGATCGTTTTAAATTCCCTTTCTGCTGAGCCGAATTGGCTCTTTTGATTCGTCTCGGGAATCACTGTGAAAATACCCGATCCACAGGTCCTTCACATTCACCCACACGGTCTTGGCAGCTAACCGTGGTTATCAACGAGTTACTAACGGGGTTCGGGGTTTCGCGGTTCACGCGATCGAGAGTCACTACACTCTCGAATCCCCGATTCGCGACTAGTACCTTCCCTGTATGCGCTGCCCTCTGGGCTCAGCTCGTGGTCCATATGACCATCCCAATAAGACCTCAGCCTTATGTTTATCTATCGGGGTTTCAATCCTGAATTTCCTGATGAGTCCTTTTTCCTTAGCCCCTCCTGGCTAGGCTCCTTCCTCGTATGACCCGTCAACCCACGTGACCGTATCCTTCCCTCCTTTATCGGGACTTCGGAGTTCGCGAGTTTACAATGCGAAGAACTCCCACTCCTGGAATCTCCGATTCCCGATCTCCGATTCCCGATCTCCGATGTCACCTGGCATTGACCGCTGTAAGGTTTGACCTCCTGCCACTTGTCTTATACTCTAACGCTTATGGCCCACACTCTTTATGGTGACACGGAGTGACACCTGTCCTCCACTAGCAATCGTGGTCCCACCTGCCACATCACTTCGGGATTTCGTCGATCACGAACCTGGGATACAAGTGTTCCTTGAGGTTGGAAACCCCGAATGCCGATATGCCGATGCTCTGGATTCGTGCCACCTGTCCCTGCTCTGATCAACGGCCTCGATTGATTCGGGAAATCACCGGTCGCGACAGACAAAGAGTTGAACTCTTGCCTCCGGAAAACACCGAATGCCGAAACCCCGAGGTCCAACTTCAAGGGATCCTTTGACGTGTGTCCCACAAATCGACGGCTCCCGTTGATTCGGGAAATCGCTATTCGCGATTCCAAAAGGTATGAACCTCACACTTCGACAAAAGCCGAATGCCGAATCCCGATCTTCCGGGATCTCGTGCCACCTATCCCGTGGAATCAACAGTTCTGATCAATTCGGGAAATCGCTACTCGCGATTTCAATGAGCACAAGACTCTTACTTCGCCAAATTCTGAAGCCCGATATGCCGATACGCGACGGTTCTTGGTTCCTTCTGCACCTATGGTTTAACTCCCGCGCAGCTTCACTGAGATCGAACGGTCCGCGGGATTTCGCAATTCTCCTCCGCTGAACTCTGACCGTCGATTCTCTCCTTGGAGATTTCTCCCCGTTCCCAGCTTTGCCCTGTCTGGAAATTCTCCTCTGCGAACCCCCTACTTGAGTCTCGCCGATACACACAAAAGCGCTGCCCTTCCTGAGCTTCTGTCCCTTGAACCCTCACAGGATTCTTTGGCTCCTGCACTCCTGCGGAGTCTTCGCGCTCAAAGCGCTATCTGTCCTGAGCTTCCACAAACACTCAGACCCCTTGGGGGGATTTGATCCTTCTTCTCCCTCAGATGGAGAATATCAATGCCTTCCTGTCCGTCTCCCAACTCAAGCAACCTATTGTTGAGTACTCTAGGTATTCAGTAACCCAGTAAAATCTCCCTCAGTGGATGCTTCCTTCAGATAATAGAACTCACGGAGTTCTTTCCTCCTGTGCCATCTGCACACTTACTCAACGCCCTCCAGGCGGAGTCTCTTCTCCCACAGAACATTCAGTAGTTCTGAGTTCCTATGTACCTTTTGCATCTGCTCAATGCCCTCCTGGCAGAGCCTCTCAGAATCCTCAGTGATTCTGGTGTTCGCTTAAGAACTCACAACATAATTCTTTCTCTCTGTACACCCCTGTACATACGCTCGATACCTTCTTGGTAGAGCTCCTACAGAACTCCCAGTAAAGGTTCTGTCCACACCAGTGACTCAGTAACACTGCTTTGACTATTGAGGTGTCCAGTAACCCCAACAACCCTCCTTCTGCATGAGATGTTGACTTCAAGGCTTGTTCCCTCAACGCGTCTTTGTCTGACTCCTCACGAGTTCAGAAGTGCATCCACCGTGCACTGGGATTCAGAGTCTCAACACTCTGTCACGTCCTCATGGCATGAACCCTCAAAGACCCTCAACCTGAAATCAAACACACTCCCTGAAAATGGCATGATAACAACACACCCACATACAACATATACAACGAACACACACAGACATCCATTCAACACAGATCAGATGCAGGAAAAACTGCTATTTGTATTAAATAATGGCAAATGCCTGTATATTTTACAATGGTGTTTCTAATCTCTCCTTGGCTCTTCAACTCAACCATTCCTTTTTTTTTTAAATGAGATCTCAGATCTCTTTTACCTGAGGTGCTCATCGAGCGCTTCCCTCCAGGATTTACCTACTCTAATTAATTTACAATCAATGGCTGTCTAGTCTTCCATCCAGAACTAGATCTCAGCTGATCTATAATAAATGCCTATCTTATCTACAGCCTGCGCAAAGACATGGAATTCATGGCTCACCAGCCTAAGACATTTATTTACATTCAATTCAAATTCAAAATGAGGCTGCACCTCCCTTTCAGCCTTGCATGAGTGCGCGCTGACGTGGCTGACTGGCTGGCATGGAGAGATGCTCCTGCATCATACTCCACAACTGCAAAAATCATGAGCCCCTGCTCATGAGCTTCCCCTGTAATTGTTGGAATCCACCTGGGTCCCAAACAAGCCTGTGGAGATTTTTACCTGCTCCATTCTGTTGTTGTTGCTGTTGCTTCTGCTGCGTTGCTGTTGCTTTCCTTTTTCTCAACCTCTCCTTGCTGGCAGTGTCTGCTGATTTCAACACCATCTCCATGATCTCCTTGATCACTTCATCCAGCTTCCCCAGTGGTTGTTTTTTCTGTTGCAGTCTCCACAGCTGCAAATTTTTTTGGCCATGGGACTGATCATCATGATCCCCTATGCCATCCTCATCCGTTTCCAACCTCACCTGTTGGATGTGCATGCCCTGCACTTTCACCCTGTCTTCTAGGGCTTCAATCTGCTCCCACAGCTCAGCAAGACATATGTTGTCTGTGTCTTCATTCTCTGTTTCTGCAACCCC